>JAHHFK020005694.1:0-163686 GCA_024533555.2 Aedes koreicus | reverse complement strand
TCAAATCGTCGATTTTCGAAAACCCGGTTTTGGTCCAAAAAAAATACTAGAACCTAAATTTTCCATCAGGTGGGCTCTGGAAACCTTTAAATGCGTTTATCTCCGTAAATAAGCGTCTAATCGCTTAAATAGGGTGTTTCAAATCGTCGATTTTCGAAAACCCGGTTTTGGTCCAAAAAAAATTACTAGAACCTAAATTTTCCATCAGGTGGGCTCTGGAAACCTTTAAATGCGTTTATCTCCGTAAATAAGCGTCTAATCGCTTAAATAGGGTGTTTCAAATCGTCGATTTTCGAAAACCCGGTTTTGGTCCAAAAAAAAATACTAGAACCTAAATTTTCCATCAGGTGGGCTCTGGAAACCTTTAAATGCGTTTATCTCCGTAAATAAGCGTCTAATCGCTTAAATAGGGTGTTTCAAATCGTCGATTTTCGAAAACCCGGTTTTGGTCCAAAAAAAATACTAGAACCTAAATTTTCCATCAGGTGGGCTCTGGAAACCTTTAAATGCGTTTATCTCCGTAAATAAGCGTCTAATCGCTTAAATAGGGTGTTTCAAATCGTCGATTTTCGAAAACCCGGTTTTGGTCCGAAAAAAATACTAGAACCTAAATTTTCCATCAGGTGGGCTCTGGAAACCTTTAAATGCGTTTATCTCCGTAAATAAGCGTCTAATCGCTTAAATAGGGTGTTTCAAATCGTCGATTTTCGAAAACCCGGTTTTGGTCCAAAAAAAATTACTAGAACCTAAATTTTCCATCAGGTGGGCTCTGGAAACCTTTAAATGCGTTTATCTCCGTAAATAAGCGTCTAATCGCTTAAATAGGGTGTTTCAAATCGTCGATTTTCGAAAACCCGGTTTTGGTCCAAAAAAAAATACTAGAACCTAAATTTTCCATCAGGTGGGCTCTGGAAACCTTTAAATGCGTTTATCTCCGTAAATAAGCGTCTAATCGCTTAAATAGGGTGTTTCAAATCGTCGATTTTCGAAAACCCGGTTTTGGTCCAAAAAAAAATACTAGAACCTAAATTTTCCATCAGGTGGGCTCTGGAAACCTTTAAATGCGTTTATCTCCGTAAATAAGCGTCTAATCGCTTAAATAGGGTGTTTCAAATCGTCGATTTTCGAAAACCCGGTTTTGGTCCGAAAAAAAAATACTAGAACCTAAATTTTCCATCAGGTGGGCTCTGGAAACCTTTAAATGCGTTTATCTCCGTAAATAAGCGTCTAATCGCTTAAATAGGGTGTTTCAAATCGTCGATTTTCGAAAACCCGGTTTTGGTCCAAAAAAAATACTAGAACCTAAATTTTCCATCAGGTGGGCTCTGGAAACCTTTAAATGCGTTTATCTCCGTAAATAAGCGTCTAATCGCTTAAATAGGGTGTTTCAAATCGTCGATTTTCGAAAACCCGGTTTTGGTCCAAAAAAAAATACTAGAACCTAAATTTTCCATCAGGTGGGCTCTGGAAACCTTTAAATGCGTTTATCTCCGTAAATAAGCGTCTAATCGCTTAAATAGGGTGTTTCAAATCGTCGATTTTCGAAAACCCGGTTTTGGTCCAAAAAAAAATACTAGAACCTAAATTTTCCATCAGGTGGGCTCTGGAAACCTTTAAATGCGTTTATCTCCGTAAATAAGCGTCTAATCGCTTAAATAGGGTGTTTCAAATCGTCGATTTTCGAAAACCCGGTTTTGGTCCAAAAAAAAATACTAGAACCTAAATTTTCCATCAGGTGGGCTCTGGAAACCTTTAAATGCGTTTATCTCCGTAAATAAGCGTCTAATCGCTTAAATAGGGTGTTTCAAATCGTCGATTTTCGAAAACCCGGTTTTGGTCCGAAAAAAAATACTAGAACCTAAATTTTCCATCAGGTGGGCTCTGGAAACCTTTAAATGCGTTTATCTCCGTAAATAAGCGTCTAATCGCTTAAATAGGGTGTTTCAAATCGTCGATTTTCGAAAACCCGGTTTTGGTCCAAAAAAAATACTAGAACCTAAATTTTCCATCAGGTGGGCTCTGGAAACCTTTAAATGCGTTTATCTCCGTAAATAAGCGTCTAATCGCTTAAATAGGGTGTTTCAAATCGTCGATTTTCGAAAACCCGGTTTTGGTCCGAAAAAAAATACTAGAACCTAAATTTTCCATCAGGTGGGCTCTGGAAACCTTTAAATGCGTTTATCTCCGTAAATAAGCGTCTAATCGCTTAAATAGGGTGTTTCAAATCGTCGATTTTCGAAAACCCGGTTTTGGTCCGAAAAAAAATACTAGAACCTAAATTTTCCATCAGGTGGGCTCTGGAAACCTTTAAATGCGTTTATCTCCGTAAATAAGCGTCTAATCGCTTAAATAGGGTGTTTCAAATCGTCGATTTTCGAAAACCCGGTTTTGGTCGAAAAAAAATACTAGAACCTAAATTTTCCATCAGGTGGGCTCTGGAAACCTTTAAATGCGTTTATCTCCGTAAATAAGCGTCTAATCGCTTAAATAGGGTGTTTCAAATCGTCGATTTTCGAAAACCCGGTTTTGGTCCGAAAAAAAATACTAGAACCTAAATTTTCCATCAGGTGGGCTCTGGAAACCTTTAAATGCGTTTATCTCCGTAAATAAGCGTCTAATCGCTTAAATAGGGTGTTTCAAATCGTCGATTTTCGAAAACCCGGTTTTGGTCCAAAAAAAAATACTAGAACCTAAATTTTCCATCAGGTGGGCTCTGGAAACCTTTAAATGCGTTTATCTCCGTAAATAAGCGTCTAATCGCTTAAATAGGGTGTTTCAAATCGTCGATTTTCGAAAACCCGGTTTTGGTCCAAAAAAAAATACTAGAACCTAAATTTTCCATCAGGTGGGCTCTGGAAACCTTTAAATGCGTTTATCTCCGTAAATAAGCGTCTAATCGCTTAAATAGGGTGTTTCAAATCGTCGATTTTCGAAAACCCGGTTTTGGTCCAAAAAAAATACTAGAACCTAAATTTTCCATCAGGTGGGCTCTGGAAACCTTTAAATGCGTTTATCTCCGTAAATAAGCGTCTAATCGCTTAAATAGGGTGTTTCAAATCGTCGATTTTCGAAAACCCGGTTTTGGTCCAAAAAAAAAATACTAGAACCTAAATTTTCCATCAGGTGGGCTCTGGAAACCTTTAAATGCGTTTATCTCCGTAAATAAGCGTCTAATCGCTTAAATAGGGTGTTTCAAATCGTCGATTTTCGAAAACCCGGTTTTGGTCCAAAAAAATTACTAGAACCTTTAAATGCATTTATCTCCGTAAATAAGCGTCTAATCGCTTAAATAGGGTGTTTCAAATCGTCGATTTTCGAAAACCCGGTTTTGGTCAAAAAAAATACTAGAACCTAAATTTTCCATACGTTTACTTCTCCCTTGGAGTTGAGATAGATATTCGCGCCGCCATCTCTTGCAAAAATCCTGAAGAATTTTCTGCATTAATTGGAAACGGTCTAGATGATTCATCGGCACATGATCCAATTCCTGATCTGGTAGGGTCTGCAGACTTGAACCGATCAAAAAATGGGACGGCGTTAGTGGCTCCAAATCGTTCGGATCGTCTGACATAGGCGTCAACGGTCGAGAATTTAAACAGCCTTCCACTTGAACGAGCAACGTATTGAAATCTTCCGGTGACATCACAGTTTCTCCCACTACCTTAAGTAGGTGCGCTTTAGCAGACCGTACTGCAGCCTCCCATAGGCCCCCAAAATGAGGTGCACTTGGTGGATTAAAATGCCATTGAATCCCTTCTTCCAGACAGTATTTCGTTACCCCTTCTTGGTGGTCCTTCTTTCTAACCAACTCGTATAGCTCCCGCAGTTTGTTTCGTGCTCCAAGAAAATTGGTCCCATTGTCGGAGTACATACTCTTCGCTCTTCCTCTCCGAGACGTAAACCGTCGCAGCGCTTGAATGAATCTGTCAGTAGACAGATCGGATACCAGCTCCAGATAGAGCACTGCTTTTGCGCAGAGGCAGATGAAAACAGCGATGTACGCATTTTCACGGCAGGTCGCCGAGGTACTGGTCGTAAGCAAAATGGCCCACAAAAGTCCACACCCGTCTGAGAGAAGGGACGGGACACAGTAACCCGTGGTGCTGGTAGATCTCCCATGAACTGCTCGATAGACGATGGTTTGGATCGGAAGCATTTCATACACCGATGGACTATACCTCGGGCTACACTTCTGCCTCCCAACGGCCGCAAGCGTAAACGAACAGTTGCCAATAATAACTGCGGTCCAGCATGTAGCAGCTTTTCGTGGTGATATTGTAGAATTAATTTGGTAAGCTGATGACGAGCTGGCAAAACTCTAGGGTGTTTAGCATCGTCCGCTTCTTCTGAATGACGTAGTCTGCCTCTCCTATTCTAATAACCTGTTCCTTGAATATATATGGGTTAAACCATCTCAGTGGTGATTTCCTCGGAACCGATTCTCCCTTTGTAAGCGCACTTCCATTCTTCGAAAACAAAAGCTTTCCCGTTGAACCATCCGAATCAAAGTGGCCTCCGCTTCCCTCAGCTCTAGAGACGTTAGAAAGCTTGAAGGATTTCGCTGACCTTTTGTAGTTTGCAGCAATCACATGTACCGTAACACGTACGCTGTTCGCCTGACGAGTTCGGTGTACTTCGAAGAGGATCGTCCCGAAGATACCAGTTGCTTGAATCCTTCTGCTAGCGGAACTGGAGCACGCGACAGCCGTTCGTCGCTTCTCCTTATCTGCTTCAACCGTTATCAATGCCCTTGAGCAAGTGGCCATTGTCCTGAATCCTTTTCCAACCACCGTGGGCCATGCCACCAAAATTTGTTGTGGGTGATATCCTCCTGGCATAACACCTCGCAGAAATCAAGTCAAAAGGGTCCTCTGTGCCAGGGTACATCTCCATTGTTCATATTAGTGAGAGTGGTAGATTTTCGAAACCTGGTTGGCTACATATGCGGTCCATGTTGGTAAACAGCGAGCTTGAATCCAACGCAGCATGCAGGTAGAATCCGTCCAGAAATACACCTTGGCGTAAATTTTTAGAGACTGTCGAACCTTTTTCGAACAGTTGCGCCGACAGAACCGCGCCGCATAGCTCCAATCGTGGGATGGTTTGGCATTTCAAAGGTGCCACTCGTGATTTTGAGGAAAGCAGCCGCACCTTTATCCTCCCTTGCAGCATTCACAGTTCTCACGTAAATGCAACAAAGCCATATGCCTTCTCAGAGGCGTCAGAGAAGCAACGCCTTTCCCGTGACTACTGCGTCAGGAATCATGACATATAGATCAATCCTAATGTTGTTTAGTAGGGGAAGCTGCTCCTAGGTATTTCCTCCAAATCTCACCCACCGTCAAAGGTATAGGCTGGTCCCAGCCCAGAGCATGATCGTTCACATCCACACATTTCCATAGCTGTTGCATCACAATCTTCGCAGTTGCGATGGTTGCGCCCAGTAGCCCCAAGGGATCGAACAGTGTAGCTATGATGGAAAGTACTTCCCCTTGGTGAATTGTTGATTTGGTTGCGCCGAAGGAGTAGTAAAATTGAACTTCAGTTGATCACTCCTTGGCATCCAGGTTAGTCCGAGAGTCTTCACGGTTGGGTCCGTGTTTAAGTTGATTCCTTCATCTTCTCGGATCGCTAGATCCTCTTCCGTCAGTCCTTCCAGAACCTTGGGACTATTTGATGCCCACTTTCGGAGTCTAAAACCACCCCTTTCCGTTATTTCGCTTAGCTGCTTCCGTAGCTCGCAAGCTGCTTCCACCGAATCTGCTCCAGTGATGACATCATCCATATAAGTGTCCTCCGTAAGTGCCCGAGCTCCTATCGGGTACGTAGCTGCTTCATCAATCGCCAATTGCTTTAAGGTTCGTGTGGCAAGGTACGGTGCCGACTTGGTACCATATGTTACTGTCTTAAGCTCGTATACAGCAATCTCATCCGTTGGTTCGGGGCGCCACAATATACACTGCATAAATCTGTCGTTTGGATGCATCCATATCTGCCGGAACATCTTCTCGACGTCCGAGACTAGCATGATCTGTTTGGTACGACTCCTTAAGATAATCGATCTTAGGTCCTCCTGTATTACTGGTCCTACCAGCAATACGTCGTTGAGTGAAACGCCAGATGACGTCGCACAGGATGCATCAAACACCACCCTGACCTTTGTAGTGGTGCTGTCCTCTTTGAAAACAGGGTGATGAGGTAGGAAACACCGCTGTTCTGAACCTAAAACCGCTGTATCGATTTTCTCCATGTGTTCCAATGATTCATATTCTCCCATGAACTCGTGATAACTCTTGTGGAGATTCGCATTCCTTCCTAGCCGGCGTTCAGTACCCTGAAGACGCCGAATTGCAATTTCCTTGGACTCACCTAGCCGTGCTACACAATCTTCCTCTTTCGGAAGCGTAACGATGTATCTACCATCGGAATTCCTTTGGACTGTATTTTGGAATAGGTCCTCGCAACGTTTTTCCTCTAGTGAGAGTACCTTTACCGATCCAACCTCTTCACTGGACCAAAACCGGGCAACCAGAGCTTCCAGATCCTCTGTTGTTGATGCGTTGCAGGTGATGTGCATATCCTGATTTCCATTAGATAAACCTCCACACACCACCCATCCGAAAACCGATTCATTAAGCGTCGGAAATTGATTGCCTAGAGCAATTCTTTGACCTGTTTCGAAAAAGTCGAAAAATGACTCGATACCTAGCACCATATCCACTCTACTGGACTCAAAGAAAGCGGGATCAGCCAGATTGATCCCTGTAGGTATTGACCAACCATCCGTGTTAATTGAAGCAGTTGGGAGATTTACGGTAACGTTGGGAAGAACAAGAAAGCTCATCAATTGCGAGAAGGTAGAAACTCGTGAACGCACGACCGCTTGGATTTTTTGGCTAACCTTGGTCCCAGCCTGACCGATTCCACGCACAGCAATGTCTACCTTTTCCCTGTGGATCTTCATCCGCTGACTCAGACGCTCCACGATGAAGTTGCTCTCCGAACCCGAATCCAAAAGAGCACGAGCAGGAAACCGTCCACCTTCGTCATCCTCCAAGACAACAACTGCAGTTGCCAACAAGACTTGGGAAGAGTACTGTTGGGCCGCACCGGAAACCGATATACTGGTGGCCACCATGTTGGCCACCTGAGAGGAACCCGAACCAGAAGTTTCACTAACTTCAGAAGACTTCTTTGAATTTGAAGGATAATTACCCCTAGCAACCGCTGCGATCCTTGCAGAACTATCCTTCTCCGATCGAAAACAAACCAGAGTGTGGTGACGGCCCTTGCAATTTCGACAATTGAATTTTGATTGGCATTCCTTGGACATGTGACCCATTTTAAAACAATTCCTACAGAGAGCGTGGGTTTTCAGCAACGCGTCCCTGTCACCTACCGCCATTTGCTGAAATGTTGTGCACTGATACAGAAAATGGTTCTCCTTGCATGCTACGCATCGCCTCTCTGACGACTGCATCGTACTGTAGCTGGCCCTAGTAAGGTGTGTCTTCAACTTCGGTTGGTGCTGTGACTGGCTGACACCCCTAGTGTCGATTGATTTTGTAGGTAGACTATCCAAAACCTGTATTCTACGACGAAGGAAATCGCATAAATCCTCCAGGGTATCCTGTTGCTTCGTTGATGATACCTCCTCCCAACCTCTACGCGTTACTGGATCCAATCGCGCTGTGAGGATATTCACCAGCAGCAGATCCTTGTAGTCGACCGGCTGGATAACCTGATCGAGTGTTTGGACAACTCGCTCGAAGCCTTCAACCAGGATGTGCAAGTCAGCTCCCGACTCCTTGGTAAGTGTTGGAAGCTTGAAGAGAGCTTGGACCTGTCGCTTGCGTAACTGTTTACTGTTATTGTATCGCTTCAATAACATATCCCAGGCCACCTGATAATTCGCCTTCGTGATTGGAAGTCCATCAATCAAGCTCTTTGGTTCTCCTAGAAGGCAGCCCTTTAGGTAATGGAATTTTTCCACTTCCGGTAGGTCGACCTTCCAGTGAATAAGCGACGTAAATAAATCGCGGAAACTTAGCCAGTCGTCAATGTCTCCATTAAACGTCTGCAATTTTATCTGGGGTAGGCGAACGTGGTCCATGGTACTCGGTATTGACCCCTCACCAGCTCGGAATGACTGCTCCAGTGCTTGAGGCCTCTGGAACTCCTTGATCTTGTCCATTAGAAAGGACTTAATCCCATAGTACCGATCACTGAACTCCACACGCTCCTTCTCGAGTGATGTTTTTTCTCCGTTGTAGTCATCGTGGGCGAAGATTTCCACTGTTGTTGAACTGTAACCTTCCCACAGCTTGTCCAGTTTCTCCAACCGTATTTCTACCTCAGTAACGTTATTTGACTCGGAAAACGCCTGCGTAAACCGATGGATATCGTTGAAGGACAGTTGAATCTCCTTCAACCTTGCCGTTAACGCCCTCATAGTCAGCGCCTTGTTTGATGTTCCACTGGCTGGCATGATGTTATCGTCACGATGGTTAAATCAGCAGAAAGAGAGAGATGCTGTGTAGTATTCTGCAAAGCCTAGCTTCGCTAGGCATATACTAATATAAATTACCCGGGAAAACGAGTGGTTCCGCTCCAAATTCCGAAACAGCCAAGGGAAATCAAACGCAGATTTTATCCCGTATAAATTGCATTCACAGCGAGGTAAATCTCGATCTCCGACGGTTGACCGATGACGTCACAGTTATACTCGTTCAGCACAGCTCACAAACCATCAACAATGATATAAACGGAAGAGGGAAGAGAGGAACTCATGTAGTATCCTACAGACCTGGCCACGGCGGGCCATATACCAAAGTGTGTTACCTTTGAAAACAATGGCAGCACCTAAGTCCATATATAATTCACAATCCAAATTGTGCAGTTCAATGGGTATCGACAGCAAGGCTCAACGTCAACGTCAGTCAATGATAATGGCGGGGAATCCAAAGAGAGGAGAAAACCAGGATGTAATATCCAAAATGTATGCTTCGACTGGGCATATACCGTTGTGACTCACCTGGAGAAACAATCAGCTAAGCAAAGCCCAAATCGTGCGACATTCGAAATCAGACCCAAATGGTAAGAGTATGGCACCAAGTGCACTCAGGGAATCGTTGAAAATGATTTGTCGAAGAGGATTTCAATTATTTAAAAGGTGTATTTCACTGATGTCCCGCTTCGGTGACATATACGCTCTAAAGGACTCACCTAGGCAGATAACTGATGGCGCGGCCTCTTCTGTTTCTTTGCAAGTATCCACACGTCCTTGGGAATCACACAGGTGTTTAATAATTGATGCAATTCAAACGGGTCGTCAATTGTCGTAGCGGGATGGAATCCAAATGAATGGGTGTAGAGGAAGCAGTGCCAATTACAATTCCGTCACGGTGCCAATAGTAGGTGTTGTTCCAAGCAGTCAAAACTGGAATCCACACTGCAATATCCAGCATCAGCACGTTTGTCGATCATGCGAATTCCTCCAGACGTCCTCGTAGATTTCATCGATCACAATCACTCGCCGGCAGGTGCACATGCAGGGGTTACGATAAAGCGCCAGTTAGTAATGAGTGTTTAGTCCAAGCTTCGGCAGGACATATAGAGTGGTTCCAACTTACCAACACAAAAGGTTCAACCGATGAATGTCCTAAACCGAAGCCAAGTCGCCTTGGATAAAGCGCGAAATCCAAACAATGTCCAGTAGTGTAATTGTTGTTCTATTCTGTTCCGAAAGTGTGATGGCGATGTAGCAATTGTATCCAACAATTGTATGGCGATCGTCTCTTTGTGTGGGCCGTTAATGATGGCGCAATCCAAGCGTATTGTGGCTACTAGCAATTTAGCTGCTAGTTACAAACCATCCGTGGTCCAACTTATCCTTCCGTGGTCCAACCGATCCGGTTCGAAGGACCAAAAATGTTGGGGAACCGGGTTCCTTCGATCCTGAGTGGCTCCTCAACACTCGACCGGGTTTGGTTGGTTGATGGGTCGTTGGAGTGTCCTTTACCAGAGAATTCGGCGGGCCATTCCTCATTTGAATAAATTTACACACACTCGCGGATAAAACAATCTATTTACAGTAAACACAAAACTACACCTTTTACATTTATTTTCTACTTAATCCTAACATCGAAACAACTATTCTAAACAATTTAAAAATACCACGGGCCATGCGAAGCCCTCCACCGATGTGCTGGCGATTCGGTAACGGGTCGAGTTGGGACTGGTGCGATATGATGATATTGATCACCGTCACACCGGCGATCGATGTTCGTGCATATCGTCGATAGTGAGAATAGATCCTGCTCTCTCATCACCTGAAGATAGCTCCCTTGTCTCCGATCGGCATAATCACCACCATCACCATGGGCTAGGCCGGCGTCGTGATGGCTCTCATGATCTCCCTGACAGTCTCGCTCACGGCTCCTCGGCTTGGGAAGTGATGGCAAGCGAAGATAATGGACCTTTATTCGGGATCTATACAGGGTTGTAGTTTGTGAGAGGACGACAGTATGACCACCTCAACAGCTCCACGACTGTCGTAAGACTGAATCAAAATGTTCTGCTAAGAGCTATTAGGTAAAGGCGTCGGATGCTAGTGCACGAAAGAAGGCGGTACCAACGAAGGCAATGTGTTACAAATTGCACCAAAGGGGACGAAATTCAGTTATTGCGCCACAATAATTACTGCACGTTAGACGGATGATTTTCTTAACAGAAATATGCCTAATTTACTTGCCAGCAACTAATCCGCTATACACTACTAGGAACAACAACAAACTCAACTACATGGTCGATCGGTAACACAAAGGCAATGCGAAACAATTTTTACAAAAGGGGACGGGCCTCACTAGTTGCGGCAGACACCAGCTAGGAAATGAAATCATCACGCTGCATGGTTTCGGAGGTTAAATTCACATCACCTTATGCAAAAGAAAAATGCCCTTTTCAGGGACAAAACCCCTAACCAAAGAGAGTCGAGATATGGACATATATTTTGTTTGTTGGTTATCAATCATACTTGGCCATTTACTCCGAGACGTGACCTTTAAAGCTATGCCATGTTGAGCCGGTGCGTGGGAATGTAAATTTTGATGAACGCAAGAGAAACTTCAAATTAACACAGTCTTTAGATAGGCAAATTATTTTGTTCATCCTGAAAAGGACGGATTTTAGTTGACGGGGAGAACATGGTTCCAATTGAACTTGGACTTTTCACTCGGTCTTCTTGTACAGCAGGACAGCCTGAAAAAAACACCACTCTGTGAAATGTTCACACCGGAAAAGTTTCATCAGCTCTTCGTGGTTGCGGATGGCCAGTTGAATGAGACGTGGAATGATTTTGATCTACTTGTTGTCGCGGGTTGGCATTTCCTGTCATCTCGAGCACTTAACCGGCCAGGTATTTCATCACCGCAGCGAAGTAGACGGGGGCTTCGGCACCAACGCACTCGGTGTAGTGCCCTTCCAGAGCAGACGGTAAATGTGACCGAGTGGGAGCTGCAATCTGACTGCAAATTTGTCACGGCAGACATGTTACTTGGTATTAAAGGGCGATACGGTCAAAATTTGGTCAATATCAACTTGACGTATTTCTTTCAATTTTGCATTTAAAAAACCTGAACACCCCTCATTTTGAAGGTGTGTGTGTGTGTGTGTGTGTGTGTGTGTGTGTGTGTGTGTGTGTGTGTGTGTGTGTGTGTGTGTGTGTGTGTGTGAGAATGTTGCTCCTATTTTGATTTTGGAATTCACTCTTCAGTTGTCAAAATGCCGTCCAAGCAAGAAGAGCAGCGTATCAAAATTTTGCTCGCGCATCGTGAAAATCCGAGCTACTCGCACGCAAAGTTGGCAAAATCGCTAAAAGTTGCCAAATCAACCGTTACAAATGTAATTAAAGTGTTTGGGGAACGTTTGTCGACAGCCAGGAAGTCTGGATCGGGGGGAAATCGAAAACCGGAAGCCGCTGAGACGACAAAGAGAGTTGCCGGTAGTTTCAAGCGAAACCCTAACCTATCTCTCCGAGATGCCGCAAATAAGCTGGGTGTATCGTCTACAACCGTGCATCGAGCCAAAAAATGAGCCGGACTATCGACTTACAAGAAGGTAGTGTCTCCAAATCGCGATGATAAACAAAATACGACGGCCAAAGCGCGATCCCGGAGGCTGTACACGACGATGCTGACGAAGTTTGACTGCGTGGTAATGGACGACGAAACCTACGTCAAAGCCGACTACAAGCAGCTTCCGGGACAGGAGTTTTATACGGCAAAAGGAAGGGGAAAGGTAGCAGATATTTTCAAGCACACGAAACTGTCAAAGTTCGCAAAGAAATATCTGGTTTGGCAAGCCATCTGTACCTGTGGCTTGAAAAGCAGCATTTTCATAGCTTCCGGGACTGTCAACCAAGAAATTTACGTGAAAGAGTGTTTGAATAAACGTCTGCTGCCTTTCCTGAAGAAACACGGTTGTTCCGTACTGTTTTGGCCGGATTTGGCATCTTGCCATTACGGTAAAAAGGCCATGGAGTGGTACGCCGCCAACAACGTGCAGGTGGTTCCCAAGGGCAAGAACCCTCCCAACACGCCAGAGCTCCGCCCAATTGAGAAATACTGGGCTATTGTCAAGCGGAACCTAAAGAAGACCAAAAAAACTGCTAAGGACGAGCAGCAGTTCAAGGCAAACTGGCTTTCTGCGGCGAAGAAGGTGGACAAGGTGGCTGTACAAAATCTGATGGCAGGGGTCAAGCGTAAGGCCCGGCAATTCGGATTTGGAAAAGCGGAAGCCTAACTGAATATTTTTCCTGAATATTATACTAATTGAACTTGAAAAAGAAATTTAATTTGATTTTTTAAATAAACGATTTCACCGATTTACACGCGTTTTCCCTTGACCAAATTTTTACCGTATCACCCTTTAGAGTCGGTTGATGGTCGACTCAACGGTGCGTAGCCGAGCGCTGACTCAACATCCTCGAGATCGCTGAAAGACTGAAGGAAAATTTCTACGTGTCCCCCTAAAATATCTTCCCAACACAAAACACACTACTCACACTAAAATAAACACTATACCAAAACAATGTAGTATATATACACACCCTAAACAAACAAACAAAACAAACCACCACCTAATTTCCCTTTATTTTAATATAAATAAATATATAAAAAAAAAAAAAAAAAAAAAAAAAAAAAACCGACAAAAAAAAACAAACCACCACAGGCCCAAAATTTTAGAAAATAAATCGTGGAATGATTTTTTTTTTAATGTTCAAACCCTAATATTTTTTCGCCCCCCCCCAAATTTTCCCAATTCGAACGTGTACCCCAGTATTGAAAACACAGACGTAGTCATACGTCAAAACTACAAGGTACAGCCCAATGGGGTTGTGCGCAAAGGTGACGTAGGACTACGCAGCAATCTAATACCCATACACGTCAAGGCCATCCGCTAATTGATTTAAGTCAGTCCTGAAAAGGGCCAAGACAATTCTATTGTACACTCTCTAGAAAGCATTTGGTGGCTCTTAATTATGATACGGCCCCGGTTGTATTTTCTACGATGGTTGAGAGGGCCACTATCTCTAACGCGTAGAAGATAGTTATGGATCTGTTGGTTCATTGGTTGTTCAACACGCTTTGCTATTTACTCCGGGACGCGGCGTTTAAAGCAATGCCATGTTCAGCCGGGGCGCGGTAATGGAAATTTCAAACAGCACAAGAGAAAAATTCATCCAAACGAACTCTCCTGTTGGCAAACTAATTTGGTCGTCCTGAAAAGGACGGATTTAATTGACGGGGGAGAAACAGTTCGCGATTGAACTTGGGCTTTCTCTCTTGGTTCATCTCACGGGATGATTGATTCTTGACTCGTTGTCACGGGCGGCTTTTTCCCGCCAACTTGTAGGCTTCAGCAGCCATGTTTCTCGCAGCGAGGTTGACGGGAGCATCGGCAACAACAGCCAATCGCACCAACGTCTCTCTTGGCAACGACTGCTCGCCGCCGCAAACTGTGATCCTACAGCCACTGCACAGCTTAACGACTGTCGTAAGACTGAATCAAAATGTTCTGCTAAAAGCTGTTAGGTAAAAGCATCGGATGCTAGTGCACGAAAGAAGGCGGTACCAACGAAGGCATTGTGTTACAAATAGCATCAAAGGGGACGAGCTTCAATTATTGCGCCACAATAATTAGTTTTAATTATTACACGCAAGACGGATGATTTTCTTAACCGAACCTTTCCTAATTTGCTTGCCACCGCCTGCAACTAATCCGCTATGCATAGCTAGGAGCTACAACGAACTCAACCACATGGTCGGTCTGAAGTGACGCAGTTCGACTCGAATTCCGTACGTTGGTTGTTCAACGTTCTTTGTCGTTTACTACGGGACCCAACGTTTAAGGAATGCTATGTTCAGCCGGCGAGCGGTAATTGAAATTAATTTCAAACATCACAAGAGAAAATTTCAACCAAATAAACTCTTTAGTTGGCAAACTAATTTGGTCGTCCTGAAAAGGACGGATTTAGTTGACGGGGGAGAAACAGTTCGCGATTGAACTTGGACTTTCTTTCTTGGTTCATCTCATCTTCATTGCGGGTGGCCATCTGCAGGTGACGTGGGATGATTGATTCTTGTCTCGTTGTCACGGGCGGCTTTTTCCCGCCAACTCGTAGGCTTCAGTAGCCATGTTTCTCGCAGCAAGGTTGACGGGAACATCGGCAACAACAGCCAACTGCACCAACGCCTCTCTGGGCAGCGACTGCTCGTCCATCTGCAGATCCTACTCTGCACAGCTCCACGACCGCCGGAAAACTAAATCAAAATGCGAAGGTGTACCCCTTTTATAACATTCATGGCTGCCTAGGAGACGTTCCTTACTTAAATATGAAGTCTGTGCGCGGAAAGTACTGTGCATTTGGTAAATTTACTATGAAAAATCGATATTATAAGACATCACTTCATATTTGCGTTAATTTTATTAGTTGCATGTTAAAAATCAATAGTTTGAAATATTTAAATCAAAGCGTAGAAAATGTTCCGATCGATTGGTGTAAACATTTTGGAAATCAATCGTGGAATGACTTAGTTATTAACGTTCAAAACCTATATATTTTTCGTGACGCTCCAAATTTTCGCAATTCGAACGTGTACCCCAGTATTGAAAACACAGACGTAGTCCTACGTCAAAACTCTCCCATCAGTCTTCTTCTTCTCTAGGCGGCACCTCTTTCTTTCTTTTTTTCTCGTTGTCTTGTTTTTTTTCTGCGGCACCGTCCCCCCCCATCGTGCTTCCGTTTTCCCCCCGGGGGGCGGGCCGCAACACCACCCCCCCACCCCTTTCTGGGCCGCCCCCGCCACTGCGCCTAAGCCCCCGCCCCCCTCCCGCCTGTGTAAGACTGAATAAAAATGTTCTGCTAAGAGCTATGAGGTAAAGGGGTCGGATGCAAGTGCACGAAAGAAGGCGGTACCAACGAAGGCAATGTGATACAAATAGCACCAAAGGGGACGAAATACAGTTATTGCGCCACAATAATTAAAGTAATTAAAGCTACTGCACGCTAGACGGATGATTTTCTTAACAGAAATATGCCTTAATTACTTGCTATCACCAGAAACTAATCCGCTATGCACAACTAGAAACTAAAATGAACTCTACTAAATGGTCGGTCGGACGTGTTGCAGTTCGGCTCGAATTATCCGTTCAAGAATTTCGTTTGTTGGTTGTTCAACGTGCTTTTCATTTACTCCAGCCGGGGCGTGGTAATTAAATTTCAATCAACACAAGAGAAAACTTCAACCAAACTCCTTAATTGGCTAACTGATTTGGACGTCCTGAAAAGGACTGATTTACTTGACGGGGTAATCCTACCAGATACAAATCCATCTTTGCTACTTTCAATTTAATATTCTCAGCTTGAGAGTTTGTTTGATTGGGATTTTCGTTTCAAATTGTCGATTGGCAGCCATTGGTATTAGCAAAACTTGTTTTCCCTTCGCCGCATACCTTAAACCACACAAATTCCCTATCACGGACACCATTTTCGATGTCGAACATGATATTCCGAACCAACATTCTCTGCTAAATCCAATTAGTAGTGTGTTAACGATTCGCGTTGGATAGAGTCCTACCTCTAGGAAGAAAAACTTTTTGAGAAACATAGTGAAAGTGAGAATGCCTAACCGATTTGATCCAGAACGCTTGCGCAGATTCAGGAAGCGCATAAAGAGCGAACATACGGGAAATCCTCCGAAACGACCATGCGCCGATGCCGAGCGAGCTCGTAGTTATCGGGCGAATTTGAAAGCAGCAAGAGGTAATGCGTTGCCAACAACTAGTTGGGACGCTGGAGAAAGTCCTTCAACTCGAGGTAGGAAATTGATATTTATTAAATTTAAATCAATTTGACAAAGTGCATGTCATCATAGCAATTGGATATCTCTCTATGTTATCGCTCCCTGTCTTAATAAATTTAAACATAGTATTAATTGTATTCTGCTGATGACATGCGCCGCGTGCTTTTACATCATACGAACCTACACATGATATCGATACAAATAATGCGCTGAACATGTTTTAATGCGTGATATATTAACCAACCTTTTCTCCCATACCCATTGCAAAGAATAATGATATTTTATAAAACTCACTCTCTTTCTTCTGCGAGATGTAATAATAATTTCACAAGAAAACCATAGACCCTATTTTAGGTACACATTTAACCTTATATTCCCAACTATGGCCTAATGCCAAAAAAGCCCCCGGCCACAATTTAATGGCTTAAAATAATTAATAAAAAACAGCTTATTTTGAGGACACGTTACTAGTAGATGTACCTGAAATGTAAAGCAATGCTCTTTCTTCCAAAATAAAAAAAATTACAAACAACAAAATGAGATTTATATCACATTCAATTTATTTGAAAATCAATAAAAAAAATTTTCGATTTTAATAATAATATTAATTTCTGAAGCTTATCGAGTCGCCTTCATGCTAAGGTCGAAAACGCAATGAATTGTCCAAATGTTCATCACTTATCTTATTTCTTGCTTTTGACTTTACATGCTTCATCCCGGAAAACAGTTGTTCACAAATGTATGTGGATCCAAACAAAGAAGCTACGAAAAGAGATGATTTCGCAGCTCTGAAGCGCTCTTCCGAACAAATTTGGATAGAATCCAACAAATCATGTTCATTCTCGTTCCCACGATACATTGGAATTATGGGGCTTTTCACATCAACACTAATGAGCAAAAAAGTTTTAGAATTTTGTCATGCGCTTTGAAATCTCCAAATCTATTGGTTCATTAGTTGTTCAACGCGCTTTGCCATTTACTCCGGGAAGCGGCGTTTAAAGCAATGCCATGTTCAGCCGGAGCGCGGTAATGGAAATTTCAAACAGCACAAGAGAAAAATTCATCCAAACGAACTCTTCAGTTGGCATACTAATTTGGTCGTCCTGAAAAGGACGGATTTAGTTACGGGGAGAAACAGTTCGCGATTGAACTTGGGCTTTCTTTCTTGGTTCATTTCCTCTTATTGCGGGTGGCCATCTGCAGGTGGCGTGGGATAGTTATTTGTTGTTCACGGCGCTTTTTCCCACCAACTCGTAGGCTTCACGCCATGTTTTCGCAGAAGGTTACGGGAACTCGGCAACAACAGCCAACTGCACCAACGCCTCTCTGGCAGCGACTGCTCGTCCACTGCAGATCCTACTCTGCACTCCAACCGCCGGAAAACTAAATCAAAATGCGAAGTGTACCCCTTAAATAAATTATGCTCCAAACGTTCCTTACTTAAATATGAAGTCTGTGCGCGGAAAGACTGTGATTTGTAAATTTACTCTGAAAAATCGTTATTATAAGACATCACTTCATATTTGCGTTAATTTGATTAGTTGCATGTTCAAAATCAATAGTTTTAAATATTTAAATCGAAGCGTAGAAAATGTTCCGATCAATTGGTGCAAACATTTTGGAAATCAATCGTGGAATGACTTAGTTATTAACTTTCAAAACCTATATATTTTTTGTGAGCTCCAAATTTTCGCAATTCGAACGTGTACCCCAGTATTGAAAACACAGACGTAGTCCTACGTCAAAAAACCATTTTTCATTGTTTGGAGTGCGTCAACGTATTATTTAGTCAACGTATTATTTAGTCAACGTCACATTGCATTTTCCGAGAGTAGGGAAATGGGCAAAATTTAAATTTTCATCTGTTTCTCCCACAACACGAGTTTGTTTTCAAATGTACTGATTTGATTAAACATGCTGTGCACCAATTTGCCTTTACCCTGGAGACTTAAATTCAAATCGTTCAGGTGCGTTGTAATGTCAGTCAGGAAAGCCAGATCTGTCACCCACTCCGCATTATCGAAAAACTTCACTGATTTACCTTTGCTCTCCATGAATTCGACGATTTCTTTCCGAAGATCAAATACGCGCCGCAGCACCTTTCCCCTGCTCATCCAACGTACCTCAGTATAATATGGTACGTCACCATATTCTGCATCCGTGTCTACTAGAAGAGCCTGAAATTCTCGATGGTTCAATGCGTGCGATCGGATGAAATTAACTATTTTGATGACATCTTTCATGACATCTTTGAATCCCACGCTTTTAGCGCAGAGGTTCTCCTGGTGCACGATGCAATGGTAGTAGGAGAATTGCTCTGACACTTCTGGTAATTTTCGAAGATGGGCAATTGCACCTTCATGTTTTCCTATGAATAAACATTTTTTTTTCAGTAATAAAATGATTAAGCACAGAGAACAGACAAACAAGCTCAAACATAATTCATAAATAAATGAATAAATTTAAACATACATAAATGTATGAAGAAAAATACCTAAAAATTTAACACCATCCTTGGTACTAAATTTTCCAAGGCCGTAAATCTGATAAAGCTGAATATTTTGCATCAATTTGTATGCAACCCTTCAAGTAAGAATTAAATAAACTTACAGCCTGATGCCAGCGCCAAATACATCAAATGTCCATAATAAATGTGATAATGCCAGTACTGTCAAAAGGCGACGTTCAAAATAGCACAACATTTTAGGCAAGAATTTTAAGGAGCTTGCAAGTCTTTACACTGCGGTATAAGCTTGAATAATTTAAATAAGATGGAAAACAAAATACATACCACACATAGCGGGAGCTCCATCGGCAACTACTCCGGACATTTTCTTCAGCGGTAGATCAAACTTTTCTAGAACAGCGCACAGAGCATTAAAGATATCAATGCCCTTCGTCGTTCCTTTCATGGGGGAAAGGCTTGCCAATTCCTCAGTCACCTCAAATTTCTTAGATATGCCGTGGATAAAAACTGCCAATTGAGCTGTGTCAGATATATCCGTGCTCTCATCCAGCGCCACTGAATAAAATTCAAAGCTGGCAACTTTTTCCTTCAAACTCAACACAAGATTTTCAGCAATGTCTTCAACCCACCTGGTGATGGTTCGCCCGCGACAAACTCACTTGATGCGACTTTTTTCGGGACAAATCATTTGAACCACAGCTTCCATACATTCCTTAACAAACTCGCCATCAGAAAATGGCTTCGAATGGGAAGCGAGTTTTTGTGCGATAATGAAACTTGCCTTTGTGTACAACTCGTTTTTTTGCTTTCTTCTCACAAAAAGTTTTGCTGGCTACTCAAATTTCCCTGAACTCAGCACATTTTTCAGCCCGCGCCACACCGACATATTTATCCATTTTTGACGCATGTTTCGACTTCGTAGTGACGCTTCACATTAAATTCCTTCATAACTGCACCGCCCCCCACACAACCCATCCTGGCCTAATGTATTCATCACATAGTAAAATGTAGTATAAAAGTTTTCAATGGAAAAGTAAGAGTGAGCAGTTGTGTATTTTTCGAAGGACTTATTCATACCAACACCTATACAACTAAATGAATATAGTGGGAATTTTAATGTTTTGAAGTGAAATGGCCGATTGATCACATGAAAAAGTCATTTAGATGTTATAAAGAAGCTTTATATTCCGCATAGTATACCGAATATAGCCGGATCGATGAAATAAATAAACTTTATCGAAAGTTTTCGACTCAATAATGTTTGTAGGGGGGGGGGGGGTCTTAAAACTAGTTAAAACTATCATTAATTTAATAACTTTATATTCCCTAACAGATCCTCAACTATCTTCTAGGCCTTAAAGTTAGTCCATCGTAAAACGTGCAACCGTGGCCATTTAAACCAAAAGGCCCTTTTCAGGGCCACCAATGAGTTATAAAGAGTGTACAAGAGAATTTTCCCACGCACTGACTTCATAAAACCAAACGGCCCTTTTCAGGGCCACCAAATTATATCTCAAGAGCGTACAATAGAATTTTCCTGCATACTGGATTCAAAACGCTGGTCTAATGTCCCATGAAAGCCGCAGCCGTCGTATTGTGACTTAAACTGCTACTATCGGTAAGGGTAAGCGACCGGCACGAATAATTGAATCCCTTTTAACCCTTTTTCCCTGACATTATAATACTTCACCTGGTTTGACGTAGTCTACGTCAACCGGTCGTGTCTTGTACACAACCCTACTGATTTTTTCAATAGTAAATTGTTTAAAATCAACAGTTCGATCAACGTAGTGCATGTCCTCATCGATTGATGCAAACATTTTGGAAATCGATCGTGAAACGACTAAGTTATTAACGTTCAAAATCTAACCATATTTCGTGACGCTTCAACTTTTCGCACTCGCAACGTATACCCCAGTATTGAAAACACAGACTTGTATCATGTCAAAAACACACTACAGATATGTTGAAGGTTTAATCCATTGCAAGGTAACTAGGCGTAAAACGCATCCCTCAAGAAACTTGTCGTTTTCATGCAGTATATGAAAAGCTTATTAATCCAATCTGTTGTCTGTATGTGTCTTACAAAATAAAATAATGCTTAGAATAGTAATATAAGACACGATGCCACAATAACGTATATTTTCCGATCGATTCCACAAGTGTAAATTTTCTCAGGTAAGAAGACTTTGGAAAAAGTTGTCATCGACAATCCGATTGCCTGCCTTCATTCCACCAAAGAACAATTGCACTAAGTAGGTGTAATGACATAAAACCGACCGGTGAGAATGGCAGGTTGAACCAAAGACGGCAAAAAAAGTTTTAACAAGAAAATCATTTTTATGCGACCGTGTTGGAAATCGGAAAATTTGATCGCTCTTGTACAATTCTCCTCCATTGCTTCTACTGTTCTTGCTGTCCTCGTACTCCAAGCACGGTTCAATCCAATGCCTGGTGTGCACTTCCAGTCTACCGGTTAGTTTCTTGTAAAAGAAGTCAAAGTTTTCCTCCCAGGCAGTCACTCCATTTTCAGGATGCACGGACAATAGCAATTACGATTCTAACTCCTGATGGCAAATTAAAAGTTTGTAATCCCATTCTCTAAATCCTTTCCAACACTTTTGGCAAACTTTTGTGGCATTAAAACTGGAAATCCTTTCCTCACCCGTAACATGGATTCGATTCTTTTCCATTTTTTTTGTCCCTTCCTCTCCTGAACGAAAAGTTTAACGATATTAGTTGGCACGAAAGAATGCAAGCACCTAAAATAATAGTGACAATTGCAAACAAACATTGACCATAAAACAATCTCCCAACAATAATAGAGAATTGCAAAACGAGAAAAATGAACGCGCCTTGCAGTGACACTACGCTTACTATTGGTCTGCTGCTGCTAGCTGGCAGGGGTGCAATTCCGAAAAACGAATGAACTGACATCGTTTCAGCTGCAATTGTAGTTTGAAAGAAAACTGGCGCACAAGATCACTTCGGCTGCGATTATTTTTCCTCTGCAGATGACTATTTGTCTTAAGTCTTCTGTTCTGCTTACTTCAAAAACAATAGCAGAATCAAAGACGAAAATTGGATTCTGACGATATTGAAAACTTTTGGCCCACATCGGATCGCTACTGCTGTACCGAAACTGAAGAACTGCCAAAACAGGAAAATCAGAAACGGATCTTGTACAGAAGGGCCCGTGGAGTGCGAGATGAAAAGAGCAGAATAAACTATTCAAACTATTTTAATAAGGAAAACGTTGTTAAGAAAATCGAAAATGCAATGAACGAGAAGAAACATGAAGGACCAGAGCTGCTGCTGCTACCTACGAAGTCGAACATGGGAGCAGAACTAAATGGCAAGTGATTCAATATGCACCAAATAAACACAGCAGCAAACCAGAGTCACGAACTTTATTTTCTTTCAGCTGTTCTGGGTGCATAGGTTCATTCGGTAGTGTTTTGTTTGTAAGCCACTAGCAATCGTGTTCGACTCGAACGCAGGGCAACTGACAATGGTGAGGATACCGGTTTAGGTAATTGGGATGAACACTGTTAAATTCGGCCAAGTCGGTACTCTACAGCGCCATATAAACTATTGCTTTGAAAGACAGTTTTCCTTATTTGGCTAGTTGAATAGCATGATTTACACGGTCGAAAGCTACCCTAAGATACGTGTAAAGGTACTAGTGGAGAAATGTACCCCTAATGATTTACCTCTATTTGAGTAAATTCTTTAGTCTATGATATCTTTTTTCTGTTCTCAAACAAATATTTTGTAATAAGAAATAATAACCGAACAACTGATTTTACAAAATGTTTGAAATATTTACGCGCAGAGTAAAAATAGCCACCCATTTCGGTGTTACGACTTAACAAAGGGTTAATGCGATTGCATAACTGACAGGCGCAATTGTTGCGTTATAGTTCAGAGTTGAAAATAAACTAACTTTGCAAGGTTTCCACTTTCTAAAACTCCTGGATGTCAATGAATTCATCAGTATTAACGAACAACTACACGGCGTATATTTTCCAACTTTACCAATCCAAGCTTAGAAATTTAGACAAAAAGCAAGACTCGCACCGTAACAAGTTGTTTTCCCATGAAAACTCATCAACTTAAAACTATGAATACGACCTGAAGACGGGCGCATATTGAGTACGGTTTAGTTACCCTTCGCAAAACCATCATTCAGGGAATTACATACATATAGGCGAATTCTACAAAAAAAAATCTCGCGAGTCTTGAAATATAGAAGATAACTATGAGAATAATATACCAAGATTCTCAATAATATTTCTATCAACAAAAAAAAAAAAATCATGTGAATAACATGCCGTTAAATGAAATTTCTTGATTTTTACCTGTTTTGATAATAATGATGATGGTCCCGCCACTTACTCCTACAATGGTTTGAGCAAGACGATTTATCCATTAGATAATTTATTTAAAAGCAATTCAACCAGTTATGCAAAAAAAAAAACGAACTGATTTCATCTACAGATGTAAACTTAGCGATTTAATTGTGAAAAGCTATTGATGTCAACCACAAATGTTCGCAAGTATTCCCAGCGATCAGGAAATCCTATTACAATTCAAATCACAGAATCCCGTATAAGGACATTATCAAAAGACAAGCCAATATCCGATCCTGCCCGCTACTGAGCCAATGCAGTTCCAACACCAATGGAGCTGCCAGCTTAGTTTTGGGCTGACCAAGGATATCCCCAACCAGGGTAATCGAGAAACTTTCCAAACCAAAAAAAATCCTGGACCGGCCCTAGTCATACTTTTCTTTCAACCACAACAGAATTGACAAAGAATTCCCCGACAATCAGCCAGACAACCCACTACTATTTCATGGCATCTTCTAAAGCATCAAAGGCCAATATTTTTTTTTTTTTTTATAAGTTCAAAAAGAAGTCCTTTATACCTGTACACGCGCGAGGCTCAAGCTTTTGTAGACTACACAAAAAATAAAATCAGTGGGGTTGTGTATAACATACGACCGGTTGACGTAGACTACGTTAAATCTTTGGGTTGGTAGCGGAATATGGCAACGCTGGTACGGTTCTAAGGGTTATCATAAGTAAGTGAGTAAGTATGTTAGAACATTCTATGATTCGCTTCTTAGAAATTATTTGGCGGCCCTGGAAATGGCCGTTTGGTTCGAATGTTGGTATGATGAAAGGGCAACGGTTGTGCTGGCTGTAGTGATGGTGTTGATATGATCGACCAGCTGGAGACTATTATCCTTATCGCGTTATGGATTGTTCAGGGTCTGTTTGGAAATTCTATGTCAATAATTAATGATATTTTTGTTAGTTGACAGTCGCGAAAAACTTCAACTGATTGAAGCAAACATTTCGAAAATCTATGGAGCATGTTTCAGTTATTTTCAAATTTTCATTTCACCCTTACCCTTGCCGTAAGGCGTGATCTGATAAAAATAGTGTGGGTGTGGTCATCGTTAGATCGTTAGATCAGCTTTATGTTCGAAAAATTATATTGTTCACTCTTCAAAAAGGCTAGATTGTGATACGGCTTCGAGTCAATTTTTTGTGACGGTAGCCATTTGTAAAATTTCTTTTTAGCATGCTTGCCTTGCCGTAAGTTTACTCTCTATCTGCGCTTCAGAATAACAGAGACCGTTTACATTTCCCAGCCGTGTAAGAAATGCTACACAATGCTCAAGGTATACAACGAAGAGAAAAACATGTTTTAGCCACCGCTGTCTGCCAATTGGTTAGACCATGGAAGGTAATGTTAAATAAATTCAAATCAAACAAACTCTCTCAAAATTGAATTATTCGTCCTGAAAAGGACGGATTTTAAATGGTCCGCATTTGAATTAAAACCTTCTTGGTCCTTTGGAAAAGCAGGTTATTTCAGTCGTTGCACGTTGCGCCTTACCAAAAGATGGGTATCAACAAGATCACACACACACAAGCACCTTATTTTGCTCCTCGTGGTTGCACCAACCGGCTGGCTACAAATACATCACTGGCTTGGGCAACCGATTGCCTGGAACACCACTGCATAATTAATGGCTGCCTAACAACGGTTGCCTAGCCAAGGGCATGCTAGCAACAGCCTGTAGAGCAAACAGCTACCTGACCACTGGTTGGGCGCCAGTGAACCTTCTATGGTACTTGCCGCCACCAGCTGCCAAAACCACATTGACGCTTTGCCGCTCTGCACTGCTGATTGAAAACAGTGCCCCCTTAGAGTACATGCCATCGCCAAGTGCCAGCTGCCAATCCATACTGTCTGGTTGATACGCGCAGCTCCAGTACTGCAACACTTATGAGAAAATTTGCGAAGGTGTACCCCTTTTATATTGTTCACTACTGCATATGAGACCTCCCTTGCTCACATTTGAAATCTGTGATAGGAAAGTACAGTGCATTTAGTAAATTAAGCCTAATTATAAGACATCATCTTTTATTTTCGTAATTTTCAATTGTGTAAAATTGTAAACGGAAAATTTTCGATAATTGAATTGATACGCGGGAAAATTTCCAACCGATTTATGTAAACATCTTGAAAATCTATCGAGCAGTTATTAAGTTATAAGCGTTTTATTTGTAACGATATTTCGTGACGGTCGCTTATTTTTAGATTTTTAATTGACACCCTACCCTTGCCGTAAGACGTAGTCTACGTCAAAAACTAAATCAAAAAAAAAATATCAAAAAAAAACATTAATCAGCCGCAAAATAGAGGTATTGTACCCCATGACCAACACAAAACTTAAATAAAAAACATAACAAAAAACCCCCCCATATAGACAAACAATTTTTTTAAGACCCTCCAAAAAATATGGTGTTCTAACATCATCCACGTTTCTTCTTTATTTTCAATATACCTCCTCCTTCAACTCAATACCACATACGACGCAGCAAACCGTTAAAATTTTACAAAATGAACACCATTGTTAAATACACCTCTCTCTGCTTCACCGATCGCCACTATAGGGCATCTAACAAAAAAAGAGGAAGTAAACCTATTACATCTCAAAATCAAACACATTATCTTATTTTGCAAACACGTTAATCTCGATGTTTGTGTTTAATTAGCTAAAAACAAAATGGAAGGGCAGAATTCAATGTGAGGAGAGATGATTGATTTGTTTACTAGCAATAGTTTATCTATTTTACTAGTAATAGTCAAATCATTTTTCAATCGTCAGAGAATACCGTACTTCTTGGCTATTTTCTTGATGACATCGTCAATGCGAGAGTCAAATTTAAATCTATCATCAATAATCACGCCATCATCATCATCAATTTTAACAGAGACGTCTTCGATAACTCGATTCCGCGAAATTACCATGAATTTAGTTTTACTTATGTTCAATTTCAACTTTTTGTACTTTAACCATCTACTTAGAGAACGTAAATCTGCATTCAAACGTGAAACGGCCTTCTCAAGGCTTTTAGCTGCAATGAACAACACGGTATCATCAGCAAAAAGATTAATATCACAAAATCGCAAGACTCGTTGCATGTCATTAATATATAGAATGAATAAAATGGACCCTAATACACCCCCTTGTGGTACGCCAAGGCTGTTCTCCACAGGGATCAAAACAGAATAATTAAAAGCCGTCCGTTGAGTTCTGTCAGACAAATAGCTTTCGAACCATCTGTATGCAGAACCTGGAAATCCAAAGCGCTTGATTTTTCCTAACAACAAAGGCCGAGAAACCGTTTCAAAAGCGCGTTTCAGATAAAAAAAAACAGCAACAATCGTATCTTTACGCTCTACATTTTCTTTCCATTTTGCTAACACTAAATTCAACGCTGTTTCACAAGAATGACCTTCGCGATATCCCGATTGCTCCGGCGCATTCAAATGATTACTATTTAAATACGTTAATAGCTGGCCTTTTACAACAAGTTCTAAAAAAATTCTTAAGTGTGCAACATGTTAAAAGGACGAAACTCTTCGGCTTTCATAGTTCCAGCAACTTTTTGAATGGGAATGACTAAAGATTCTTTCCAAACTTGTGGCACGTGCCCAGTTTGCAGCAATCCATTAATTAGGTCCAGCAGGTTGCTTCCGATGACATTAAAGCAATCCTGCACTACTCTTGCATTAACGTTATCTACTCCAGCCGTTTTGCTGTTGTTTTGATGCAAATCCATTTTCCTCTGAATATATTCACAACGAGTTTGTTTAACGGATTGCGAATATTTGTTACGCGCATCTTTGTACCTATTTAAAAAGATATTTCTATGTTCTATGTCATTTCTTGTACAGCTCGTCTCTTTTACGTTTAAGACGCAAAAGACCCAAATTGTAGCAGCTGCTCGTGTTCTTTACTAAAACAAATTTATGTTCGACTAGCTCATTGGTACATATTTTTAAGACGTTTTTCAAAACAGCTGATTTCTGATCTAAAGAACCGGTATTTGTTTGAAATTCCACACTTCTTTCGACAAGTCTTAAAATAGCTTGTTTCGAGTACTTTTTCCTACACTTCAATTTCACACAATCGCTGTCAACACTACTATTATCTACAACGTTAATAATAATAATTTCATGATCGGTTACTTTCAAATCAGAGTTTATAACAACAATAACAGGATCAAAATTACAGTACACATGGTCAATCAAAATTTTACTGTGTCTGGAAATACGCGTATATTCATTAACCAATCATTTAACAGAGAAGGGTATAGCTTTCAAACCCTAGTTTCGAACCGTGGTCACTGAAGAAAATTCCATGGTTGTACCGACAATTAAATCATGGTCAACATGACTATTGCATATAATGGTTACAATAATCATGAAAATGGTCGAATTGCCCACATTTATGGCATTCTTGACTATGCTCATGGTAACAAGGACTATTCCGACCTTATAGTAAATGTTGAATCGACTGTTTTTTAATGTTGCTATGACCATGATCATAGTCGGTTGAAAATCACTATACTGCCATAGTCATCCTAACCCTCAATAATGGTAAAATTGAACATCAAATTTTTCTCAGAGTAGGTCCAAGTGGCATAAAAGGTGTTTCGATCAAAATTTGGTTGACTTAAACTTGACGCATTTCCTTTCATCCTGACTTAAAACATTTTGCACACCCCTCATTTTGAAGATGTGTGCGTGTAGCATCATGCCTCTAATTTGATTTTGAGATTAGCACTTCAGTTATTAAAAGGTCGTTTAATTTAGAGAAGCAACGCATCAAAATTTTGCACGTGCATGGAGAAAATCCAAACTACGCTCACGCCAAGTTGGCGAAATTGTTGAATGTGGCTAAATCAACTGTTACCAACGTATTAACAGTGTTCTGTGATCGTTTGTCGACAGGCAGTAAAGCTGGATCGGGGGGAAATCGAAAGTCGGAGGCCACAGCGACAAGAAGAGCTGCCCGCTCTTTCGAGCGGAGCCCCGACCTCTCCGTCCGAGATGTCGCAAAGAAGCGCCGGGGTCGCCTTCAACCGTGGATAGAGCTAAAAAATTAGAGGTGGGTTATATCAGGGATATAACCGCGAGGATCACGTAGGACCGCGTTGGTGCATAGTAATAATGGTATCATCTTATTTATACATATCATAACACATATAGTCGGTTAATATTAAAATGTCTTCATTATTTTGCTTGACATGTCCCTTCTTATGAAATTCGGTTCAGTTTAATGAAAAAAACTACAAGGTACAGCCCAGGGGTCGCCTTCAACCGTGGATAGAGCTAAAAAATTAGAGGTGGGTTATATCAGGGATATAACCGCGAGGATCACGTAGGACCGCGTTGGTGCATAGTAATAATGGTATCATCTTATTTATACATATCATAACACATATAGTCGGTTAATATTAAAATGTCTTCATTATTTTGCTTGACACGTCCCTTCTTATGAAATTCGGTTCAGTTTAATGAAAAAAACTACAAGGTACAGCCCAATGGGGTTGTGCGCAAAGGTGACGTAGGACTACGCAGCAATCGAATTCCCATACACGTCAGGGCCATCCGCTAATTGATTTAAGTCAGTTCTGCAAAGGGCTAAGACAATTCTATTGTACACTCTCTAGAAAGCATTTGGTGGCTCTTAATTATGATACGGCCCCGGTTGTATTTTCTACGATGGTTCAGAGGGCCACTATCTCTAACGCGTAGAAGATAGTTATGGATCTGTTGGTTCATTGGTTGTTCAACGCGCTTTGCTATTTACTCCGGGACGCGGCGTTTAAAGCAATGCCATGTTCAGCCGGGGCGCGGTAATGGAAATTTCAAACAGCACAAGAGAAAATGTTAACCAAATAAACTCTTTAACTGGAAAATTGATTTGGTCGTCCTGAAAAGGACGGATTTAGTTGACGGGGGAGAAACAGTTCGCGATTGAACTTGGGCTTTCTTTCTTGGTTCATCTCGTGGGATGATTGATTCTTGTCTCGTTGTCACGGGCGGCTTTTTCCCGCTAAATTGTTGGCTTCAGCAGCCATGTTTCTCACAGCGAGGTTGACGGGAGCATCGGCAACAATAGCCAACTGCACCAACGCCTCTCTGGGCAACGACTGCTCGTCCAACTGCAGATCCTACTCTGCACAGCTCCACGACCGCCGGAAAACTAAATCAAAATGCGAAGATGTACCCCTTATATAACATTCATGGCTGCCTAGGAGACGTTCCTTACTTAAATATGAAGTCTGTGCCCGGAAAGTACTGTGTATTTGGTAAATTTACTATGAAAAATCGATATTATAAGACATCACTTCATATTTGCGTTAATTTTAATAGTTGCATGTTAAAAATCAATAGTTTCAAATATTTAAATCGAAGCGTAGAAAATGTTCCGATCGATTGGTGCAAACATTTTGGAAATCAATCGTGGAATGACTTAGTTATTAACGTTCAAAACCTATATATTTTTCGCGACGCTCCAAAGTTTCGCAATTCGAACGTATTGAAAACACAGACGTAGTCGTACGTCAAAAGAACATAAAGAAACCTCCTTCCTGTGACCTTTGTGGGAATGCAGAGGTAAACACGGTCCCTAAACCGCAAAGGTCTCACTAATATTCCATCCGTATTCCCACCTGGCTGCAAGGACGTGACCGGTGCCGTTATTGATTATTAAAGAAATTGTATCACTGAAACGTATACTGTGTGAAAGGTCGGTTACTCCCAGCTCCATTCTTTTGATTCATTGTGCAATTTCACTGATGATTTCAATTATCAATCACGGAGTAGCAACCATTTATAGGTGCAGTCAGTCAAGCTAAAGTAGCCAAAGCTAAGTTAAATGCACAGCATTTTTCTATGACAGATTTCAAATGTAAGTAAAGGAGGTGTCTTAGGCAACAGTGAAAGATATATAAAAGATACACCTTCGCGAAATGCTTCATTCGCTCAGCAGCATCGGAGCTGTTCGGGCGGCAATAGGCCAGTGTTGTATTGGCAGCTGGAAGTGGCAAGTACCCTCCAGGGTACACTGGCGAGCAACCACCCAGGTAGCGAATGGCTAGGCAGCCGTTGCTAGGTTATTGGTTATGCCGTCGTTTGACCAAGCCAGTGGAAAATTCATAGTCAGCCGGTTAGCAAAACCACGAGGAGCGAAACATGTGTGTTTCAGTTGGTAGCCATCTATAGATATAACCCAACGTTAAGTGTTAAAAATCCGTAATTACTATGTCTATACAGACAGAACGGTATTCTTTTTGGGTCGAACCATCTGCCTTTCGTTTACAATTTTGACAGAATGCCAATAACTATTTCACACCGGGGGATCGCAGCAAGCCGTGCTTTGAAACTGACGTGTTTTGTGTTTGCTGCGTCGTTTTCGCGAAACAAAAAAAAATCAAACAATGATTCGTAATTTAACTTGAACTAACAGTGAAATCATAAAATCTCCGCGTGCATTGTGTAAGCCGTAGTGCATTGTAGAGAACGGCCATTTGCTGGTCAGAAGCAGCAAACAAAAACAACGCGCATGGGCGGGTGAAAAGCTTGCACATAATTTTAGGTGCATTCTCCACGGGGTGTACAGAGTTTTGTTATGAAGGTTGCATATCTAGCGGGCGGTTTAGCAACGTTAAATTTTGCGCATATTTAATCGCGAGTGCATGAAATTAATTACGAAAAACGTCGAGACTTTTTATTTTTACGAATGAACAAGATAGTGTGATTGAGGAGGTGGACATGGGTGAGATCTATCTGATTATAACTATATAAGAATAATCTTATTTTCAAATAATACTATATACGTGCCTGGTGTGGAAATTTAAAATTTCCAAATCTGGAAGTGTTTTGCAGTGCCCTTATCCAAATGATATCGGTAATGTTAACATGCGGGGCTTATTGTATGTGAAAGTAACCTCGGAATGGGCGTGACTCTCCAGACATTCTGAAATGGGTTGCTGGATCTGCAGTAGTGCTATCGCTTTCTCTAGGGGCAAGACACTGAGCAATCCTGAGTAACTCTGAGCAAATATGAGCATCTCGTATTCACTTCATATTGTGATATTGAACATTCATACCTTTTGTAAAGCTTGGTTTTGACAGTGAAATTGCATAATAAAAACAATACAGTTCTGTCGTCAAAAATACCATGTCAACATTGTGGATTTCCTCACCCGCTAGTCATTATTTTATATTTCTTGGTTGCGAAAATGGGGAATGCAAATTCCTCAGCGACTTCTATTAGCCTAAAACGTTTGGTAAGTATTTCCTGATGATGTTTGTATGATGAAATAATTAAATAAATATACATTTATTGGATACATATATCATAGGAGGTTGGTAATGTACTGGTGCAGATTTAAAATGTAAAAAAGTCTACACTGCTGTGGATGCTAAGCGAAGGCAGGCACAGGTTATCTACAGATAGTGTTGGCTCCTCATGCCAACGTTTACAGCGGAAACGACAGCAGCAAACAGCAACGATTTGTTTTCGACATTAACAGTACCGAACAACTCAGGGGACCTGCTGCCGAACCATATACTCACAACGACGGGCTGAACTACCTGTGTATGATGGCCAGTTATGGAAAGAACTATGGCCTAAACCAACCCTTCAAATTGGAAGGTAACGAGAGATTGCAGCATTAGACAGCCGGCAGATCCTCTGAGTGGCAGCGATGAACGGGGCAACAGCGACATTCAAACAACGGCGGAGTTTAAACAGCAACACGTTTAGTTGCAGATTGATTACACCCTACAGAGCTCGATATACAAATGATATAATCACTACTTTTTACTAATTGTTTATTGATGTTCCCTTTTGAAACTACACAAAACTTCTGCTCTAAACTGCTTACTTACTTACTACTTACTTACTTAATTTGTTTTTTATTTCAATTCTTCGTGTTACATACTATTTTATAATTTCAAGTGTTTTAGCCCAATGGGCTCTTCAGCTATGTTTAATGTTTTATGTGTTTTATGTGTTAAGTGTGTTTTGTGTTTTAATTAATTTTTCAGTTCAGCCCTTGGGGCATTGTTTGTTAAAATTTGATAACCTACTTAGTCTACAACTACAGCTACAATTTGAAAATCCTAGGGGTGGGGAACCAGATTCCGGATGATCTGGTGATCCGATGTCAGGCAGCGTGCCCTGTACCGATTGATAGACTCACTAAAGCGATCGTAGAGCATTTTTATCTCGGCCAGACGGTGGACCTCAGATGTTCTTGTCCTCAGAGGGGTGTTCAGGATCATCCTGAGGAACTTATTTTGAACACGCTGGAGTTTCAGGTGATGTGTTTTTGCGCAAATTTCCCAGATTGGCATGCCGTACTAGATGACTGAAAGTATGATTTGCTTGTAGACAGCAAGCTTGTTTTTCAGGGATAATGTAGACCTTCTGTTGATCAATGGGTACAGTAGCTTCAACAGAACGTTACACAGTTTTGTCAACCTGCTCCCTGAAAATAAGCTTGCTGTCTATGGTGACGCCAAGATAGACAGCTGATTTGGCCCATTCCACCGTTGTGTTGTTTAGGCTAATTTTACAATCCTCAGGCGGAACAAGTTTGGGAGAATTGGAGTGTGGGAATAGGATGACCTGGGTCTTTGCTGCGTTAATACAGATCTTCCATTCGGTGAAGTATTCTGACAGGACATTCAGGCTTCGCTGCAGTTTCGCTGTAAGCGCTCTTGTTACCCTACCATTGTGGACGACTGCGGTATCATCGGCGAACAACGACAGAGATCCATTTTCAGGGAGCGGGGGTATGTCCGAGGTGAATAGGTTAAACAGAAGTGGACCTAGTATACTTCCCTGCGGAACACCGGCGGAGATCTCCTGTGCATCGGAAACTGCACCTTGTAGCGAAACACGGAATGTCCTGTTCGACAGGTAATTTTTAATTATCTTCACCATGAAGATGGGAAGATTGTATTGTTTTAGCTTGTACACCAGGCCATCGTGCCACACATTATCGAAGGCCTTCTCGATATCGAGAAGTGCCATGGCAGATGATTTCGCCAAAGACTTGTTCCGCCTGAGGATGTTGGTTACTCGGTTAAGTTGGTGCACTTTTGAGCGACCACGTCGGAAACCGAACTGCTCGTCGAGTAAGATGTTAAGCTCGTCGGCAGACGAGAGAAGCCGACGGTGGATCGCTTTCTCAAACAGTTTTGATACTCCTGAGAGAAGGCTGATGTGCCTATAGCTCTTGGAACATGAAGGATCTTTCCCAGGTTTCTGGATGGGGATGACTTTGGCTGACTTCCAACACGAGGGGAAGTAGCCAAGTCGGAGGCATTGGTTGAAAACCATCGCCAGATGGTTATAGAACTGGGAGCTCAATTGCTTGAGCTCCAAGTTCAAGATGTTATCGAAACCTGGGGCTTTCATGTTCTTTGAGCCTTTGATATATGTCAACAATTCGTCAGCTGTGATCTCCAACTCCTCTGTGAAATCGTTGGAGCTTAGATGGATGTTAGTAATAAGCGCGCTAACGGCAGCTTCGTGTGGACTAACGATGTTATGTCCGAGGTTGTGGGAGCTGACGAAGTGTTGACTTATCTCAGCAGCCTTCTCTGCAGGAGTTATCAAGCGATCCTTAGAGCCATTGCTGTCTAGTGGGATCAACGGTGGAATGGGCCTTGGCTTAGTTTTTAAAATTTTTGTCAACTTCCAGAACGGCTTTGCACAATCTGGAAGAGAGCGGATCTTGTCGGCAAAATTGTTATTCTTGAGGTCCACCATTCTGGCCTTGATAATTTTTGTCACTCGATTACAGTGACTTTTCAGCGTTGGCAAACCAGTTCGCTGGTATTGCCTTCGAATGGCGTTTCGCAATTGTATTAAATCTTTAGTGGGTCTATCAATGGGTACAGAGTTGCTCACCTGATCAATCACCGGTACATGTTGCTCCCGGGCCTGGGAGATCGCTTGCTCGATGCTCTGCAGTTGGCGTTCGATGTCATCAACCGAATCAAGGTGCATGTCGAAATCGATGTTGTCGTCAACGTGTTGTCGGAACCTTTCCCAACTGGCGCGATGGTAGTTTCGTCTGGTGATCCGATGCCGGTTGACCGAGGAGCCAACTTCGGCCACCACCGGATAGTGGTCCGAGCTGAGCTCCTGGTGTACGATCGGCTGGGCGATGTTGTTCCCCATGTTGGTGAGGAAGATGTCGATTGTCGAATGTACCCCGGATCTGCTCAACCGGGTGGGAGTATCCGGGCCCAGGACGGTGTAATGTCCCTCTTCCAGGTCTTCCTGCAAAATTATTCCGTTCCGATTCCGCCGGGTGTTCCCCCAGGTTTCGTGTTTCGCATTCATGTCGCCGGCGATGATAAACTGCCCCTGCCTCCGAGTTAGCTTACGGATGTCGTTTCGTAGGGCCGTTGTTGTTCCGTTGGTGGTACTGGCTTGCTTGGGACAGTAGGCCGCGATGATGGTGATAGGGCCGACGGTAGTTTCGACCTCGACTCCGATGGCTTCGATAGACTGCAGCTGGAAGCTCGGAAGCAGATGACAGTTGATGTTGTAGCGCAGGGCGATCGCAACTCCTCCTCCACTAGAACCGCTACGATCAAGTCGCACAATCCGATAACCAGGAATGGAGACGCTAAGTTCGGGCTTGAGGTGCGTTTCCGTGACGATGGCGATGTCGATGACTTTCCCGTTAAGGAAGTCACCGAGCTCAATTATTTTGTTCCGGATGGAACAAGCATTCCAATTAAGAATGTTGATGGTGCGTTTACGGTCCATACTTGAAAATAAATGTCATCGTCACGGATGTGGCGGCTTTGAGCTGTTCCTCCTTGGAGCGGCAGGAACGTAGTTGGCGATAGAGTTCTTGCACGAACTCCACCATTTGCTCCGAGTCGTAGAGCTGTCCATCGACGGGTGGTTGCGTGGAGGTACTGCGACTCGGATTGCCCCAGCCTGGAGGAGGAGTCGGGTTGGGGGCGGCGGCGGCTGCCGCGAAACGATGATGAACGGAAGCTGACGGGCGGTTTGCTTGGCGGTGATTTAATGGGATCGGCGGTAGGTTTGGCACCTGATACCGAAGTGACGGGAAATTCTCCTCGTTCATCGGAGGTGGCAGACGGCGTTGGCCAGGCCGGGATTTGGTGGATGACTTCTTGCGGATCGCCAAAAATTCAGCACGTTTTGGGCAGGCTCGATTGCTGCTCTCATGGTTTGCGCCACAATTTGCGCACTTCAGTAGCGCACCTTCTTCCATCGGGGCACAATCGTTGGTACTGTGGGCTCCGGCACACTTGTCACATCGCGGTTTCATGTGGCAGTTACGCGTTCCGTGGCCGAACGCAAGGCAGTTGCCACACTGCGTCACGTCATGCTGTCTCGGACGATACCGGTCCCACTCGACGATAATGTTGAAAAGGGCCCGTGTTTTTATCAGTTCCGCCATCGTGACGGATCCCTTCTCAAGGTGGGACCAGATAGAGTTGGTCCCGGTAGTTTCCATGTTGCTGGCGCCTGATGGGAAACACCTTCTGAGGCTTTAGTGCCGCCGCTTGCAGCTCTGCGAAGATTGACTCCGGAGTGAGTTCTGGAAGGCCACGCAGAATCACCTTCATTGGCTTGCTTCCGGGCGCGTCGTGCGTGTAGAATTCGTGCTGCTTGGCGACTAGGTGAGTGCCAACAGCACGGTAGTCAACCTCCGTTGAGCACATAATTTTGGTGCCCGTACTGCAAAGCTTGTACAGCGGATTCACTTTAATCGCTGCAAGCTCCGTCCTAAGGGCAGCGATGTCTCTTGACGTGGTGAAAAGCGGCGGGATTTTCACTTTCTTCGGTACCTCCTGTACCGGGAGCGCAGCAAACCGATTGCTCGCTAGTAATCGGGCGTTGGGATCCGATGAATCGGCATCGTCATTCCGTTGCCGCTTGCTGCTGCTTGGTTTCGGTATGGCTTCAGGAGCTGATGTCGCTGGCGTGGATGTCACCACGTGTTGATTTTTTCGACCCATTGCCACGGCAACAGGTCGAGTGGAAAAAATTTCACAACCTTGCAACACTTTCTTCTGGCTTGCTACCGCTAATAACTTAGCAAGCGCTGGCGATAGATCACGAACCGGACGCGCAATCGCGAGAAATCGGACGAGGGTGGGGGAAAACGGGAAAAACTTTTTTACGAGAGAGCGAAAAACACGACCGTACGTGTCGCTTGTTCGAACTGAATGAACCCTTTCAACACTCCCCCAAAAACCTCATCCCCCCCAATTATTCCCCCCCACCACCCCCCCCTCTTTTTACTCTCTTAAAAACAACACACATATAAATTTCTCTTCTAGCATCCACCCCATTTTTCCCCAAAATATTTTCCCAACATACATACTCTATTTTTTCCAATTCCACGTCGTCAACAACAAATTCAAGCCAGTGCTGCCAGTATACTTTAAAGCGAGTAATACATTGTACAAGTTGATGGAAGCTGATGCATTCTGGGCAAACGTGAGTTTTATGATCAAATATGAGTGAAGTTGTTTTTCTTCGTTTTTGCACACATTTTTTTGGCATTCCCACCACTCTGTATCTTGGGAGGAGAAGAAAATCATAGAGTGTGCAAACTTGATGAATCCTGAGTAATTTTGAAGAAAAATGTTACTCAGGAGAAAGCCGTCTTGCACTTTCTAGCTCCCGGATTAAAGCTGCTTCCAATGGTCAATTGAACGATTGTTGTAAATAGATTTCTTCCATAATACCATTGCCGGCCGATGGGTGTTAGATTGGACAAACAACATTGCCAATAACTATTTCACACCAAAGGCCTTTTTCAGGGCTCCTATTTTGATCTTAAGAGAGTTTAATATTGAATTATTATAAGAGTTTGCTCATTGTATGAGAATGACGCCTACTTTATTTGTAAATCCTGGTCGATCTAGAAATTTAAACTGATTTCTGTTCGATAAACACCATTTTTTTTTTAAATCATGTTTCAGTATTGAAAATAACTAAGGGTGGTTTGAAGTTTGCTTGTTTTTTTTTTCAATCATTGCGCGCTGGTTGCTGGCGTTTTTTGATTTCCATATTATAGAAATAATCCTCTAATAAATAGTTGTTTAATGTTGGCAATGTTCTCTGCAAATTCCAATCAGTACTTAAAAGTGTTTCTATGCATTTTAGTGTGTTGGATGCGAACTCTTTCGCCCTTCGATATAAATCTAAATATTTTGAGAAAGTGTTTGAAAGAGAAACTGAAATGTCGCTGCATATGGCTGCAAAGTATATGCGTGAATTGCTCAAGCGTGCAAATGAGCGGCAATCAGAGCGTCCGCCGAAGCAGCCAAGAACCGTTGCTGTGACCTCCGTTTGCAATGTAAGAGATGTTTTGTACTTTTCTTTAATCACCGTCCAATGATATTGATTTTCAAGATGAACCATCTAGTAATGCCATTATTGTTATAACAATGAGCAAAACAATCATTTATTATTGAATTTATATTCCATAGCAAGCCTTCTAAGCCACAAAGATAGTTGTCCTCTGAACCATCGTAGCAAATTCAACCGTTGCCGTATCATCATTTAGACCAAAAGCCCCTTTTTAGGGCTACCAAATGCTTTCTTAAGAGTGTGCAATAGAATTTTTTCACACAGAAAAAAATAGGTTAGGTATCTTTATTAGAGAGACTTTCTGTCGGCGGCTGGTTCGTCTCTTAAACAGAATAAAATAATGAATTTTAACTGGCGCGTAAATTTCCCCTCGTTTAGTTCCAAACCAATGGAGGTGTAAACAACGAATTTACAACAATGATTGCCATACAACAATGATTGCAATCTTTCAAATACAATAGATTATATGCAGGCGTTACCTGGCTTAATTTTACATGAAATATCCCATTAATTTCTGCCAAACCTAGCAATCCCTTTATGTGCATTAGATAACGCAGAAAATTAAATGTTTCTTTCTATCTGTGCTCATACTTACTTCCCAATACTGGTTTAACGTTCCATTTCGATCACACCCACCCTTATATGGACCTAGACTACGTTTATCGGCAAGGGTAGGGGTCATTTGAAAATTTAAAAAATAACGACCGTCACGAATAATTGAACACTTTGAACGCTATTAACTTCATCATTTATCGATATATTTTCAAGATTCAGTTGATTCAATCAGTTGGAAATTTTGCGACCATCAAGTAAATTTTCAAATATATCATGAATAATTGACTTCGGCCTCCACACGCTTCCGGAATGCACGCCAGATCCTAATAATACAGCCTGGATCCATTTCTCTCCAGGTAGGGGTCAATGTGTGTCTGAGGCTTGCTGTGCTGGGTGGCATTTAGAACATGCCTTGGCCTTCATGTGGAGCCATATAGAATAATCCAGCAGATTAAGATCGGGTCTGGATTCACCCAGAACGGCAGATGTTCAAGCAAGCAACAACCCTGCAACCACCGGGAGAGGACTAATCTAGCGATCGGTACTGGAATTTGAGACGGAATCGACAGTAAACATGCCCTCGTCGGTGAACAGGATCACCGGATTTTTGCGTTTGAGGAAATTCAAGATTTGCTTACATCGCACGACTGGTAGCTCCCAGATGCCGTTGGTAATCATGCGAGTTTTTCTTCCGTGCCCACGACTTTGCCCCCCGACATCTTCCATTACGAGCTTCCGAGCCGTAAAGTCGCTAGTCCCGTGTTCCTTCGAAATTTTCCTCATTGAACGCACTGGATTCGCCCAAATCTTACTTTTGATGGCAGCGATATCCCTCGGAATTCGAGCTGACCTAGGACGACCTGTGGCCAAATTCGCGGATAGTTGTCCTTTCTTTTCTCGGTTTAAGACCCTTGTCACGGTCCACTTGGAACACTCCCACGGAAATGTCTTTTTGCGACATTTGCAAGTGGAACAAATCACAAATATGCTGCCACTTCGTCATGGTGCTGCTGTCAAACAAACAAAATCGGCTTCTTTTACTCGCGGCCTACTATTAGATGAATTATAGCTTACGTACATCCAAAGAAAACCAAGTCATTGTATGCACAGGTGAAAAGGGAACCTCATTTATACAGTTGTGCGAACATTATCACATATACGGTACAAAAAAATAATATACCTGTCCTATACGATCATGTCTCGTGTCTCGGACACTATCCTCAAACTTTTTCAAGATTTTCAGGCACATCTCGAAAAACGATCCTAGTTTTCAAGATAAAGCATATTAAAGCTTCCCAAAATTTGACATCGATTTAAGACACACACCGTTTGTCAACAGAAGTCATCCTCGTTAGTTCGTTTCTCCCTCTGAAGACCGGGTTCTCCTTCGTCCTACGGCTGGTCAATCTAATTTACATTTTTCTCAATCTTATAACGAAGACAAAGATGGAAAGCCCCCTGCGGTTATTTGTTTAGGCAGTTCTATGCTCTATTCTTTGGTCCGTCTTATTTTTCCTTGTGTCTTTGCCATCTCGCGAATGCCATCCCAGTGAAAAAGGTGAATAACGAAACCTTTCTCAATGTTGGTTGAGAGAACGGAAGAGGAGGAGGATGTAGTTGTTTGTTTTCCTTCTTCTTGCTTCTACCCGTCTCGTTTGTTGCTTCTTTATGTCCCAAAGGGATAACAGGTTGATTTCTCGTTCGTTACGGATAATTTGTTACGATGAAGTGGTAGCAGACAGCGGTCGTCGCGGCGAGGAAGCTTCCGGTTTGATTTGAATCTCGAAGGAAGAGCCCGCTCGGATTGCTAATCAAGCATCAAATCTGTGATACGAAGACGAAAGGGAACCCTCTGTGGAAAACTCGGAGGCAATAGGAACTGATGATTGATTCGGAATAATCTTGACACATCAAAGCTTTCCTTGCTCTAAACCGTCGTCAAACCAAATCTTTTCCCAAATTGCCTTAACCGCTAATGAAGCAAGTGAAGTTTGTATCAGTTTATGGGTACGGGTTTATCAACTAATTAAGATAACGTACTTCTTGCATCTATCATCCTTGTCTTAGTTTGCTCATTCCAAGCTTTCGTTTAAATATCCTTCCGGAGACAAAGTTTCTTAACGAAGAAAATTATTTGAATTGCTCAAAACCTGAAACTTTGTTCGTTTGGGCCTGGTGGGAACAAGTCCTTCGAAAGTTTTCACCTCTAATGAATATTCCGATTTTATTGGTGTTCATTGTTGACAGTTTTGCTTGCATATGAGTTTTCCACTGCTGAGTATATATTTCGAAGTTAACTACAGTTGACAAAGTTGACTTATTGCTTTAAAGAAAAAGCACAAAAACATCTGAAACGTAATCCACAGTCGCTAGAGGATAAACCCATAAATTCATACCTCGTCAAATGGTGCAAATAAACGCACATCTTGAGCGTCCTTCTTCTACCATCGTCCCACACAGTTCAACAGCTGAGGCCATCATCGTTTGGTAACGGCATCAGATCCCTTTCATTCACAATTCGATGAATTATAGGACTCATAGCATTTTATGAGGCTACCCCATTAAAACTTTGGCTGACAGCTGTCACAAATATAGCTATCATATAAAAAAAAAGTCTTATTCTGGCCATCCAAAATAGCTGGCTTTGCTAGGTGGGGATTATCACTTTCGGAGCTGATGATGGAGTTTCTAAGGCGCGAAAATAAGCCGACGCAAAAAATTTGAGAAAATTTAAGTTGATATGGGGTTATAAACCAAGTTAGGTAGCGATGTTTAACCTTTAAAAACTATAAGGGACAGTCCAATGGGGTTGTACGCAAAATTGACGTAGGACTACGCAGCAATCGAATTCCCATACACGTCAGGGCCATCCGCTAATTGATTTAAGTCAGTCCTGAAAAGGGCCAAGAAAATTCAATTGTACGCTCTTTAGAAAGCATATGGTGGCTCTTAATTATGATACGGCCCCGGTTGTAGTTCGCGATGGCCACTATCTATAACGCGTAGAAGATAGTTATGGATCTGTTGGTTCATTGGTTGTTCAACGTGCTTAGCCATTTACTCCGGGACGCGGCATTTAAAGCAATGCCATGTTCAGCCGGGGCGCAGTAATGGAAATTTCAAACAGCACAAGAGAAAAATTCATCCAAACGAACTCTTCAGTTGGAAAATTAATTTGGTCGTCCTGAAAAGGACGGATTTAGTTGACGGGGGAGAAACAGTTCGCGATTGAACTTGGGCTTTCTTTCTTGGTTCATCTCGTGGGATGATTGATTCTTGTCTCGTTGTCACGGGCGGCTTTTTCCCGCCAAATCGTAGGCTTCAGCTGCCATGTTTCTCGCAGCGAGGTTGACGGGAGCATCGGCAACAATAGCCAACTGCACCAACGCTTCTCTGGGCAGCGATTGCTCGCCAGTGCTGCTGCCGGCTACGATCCAACTGCAGATCCTACTCTGCACAGCTTCACGACCACCGAAAAACTAATTCAAAATGCGAAGGTGTACCCGTTATATAACATTCATGGCTGCCTAGGAGACGTTCGTTACTTAAATATGAAATCTGTGCTAGAAAAGTACTGTGTATTTGGTAAATTTACTCTGAAAAAATCGACATTATAAGACATTACCTTATATATGCGTTAATTTCAATTGTTGAATGTTATAAATCAATAGAACCAATATTTTGGAATCGAAGCGTAGAAAATGTCCCAATCCATTGGTGCAAACATTTCGGAAATCGATCGTGAAATGACTTAGTTATAAACGTTCAAAACCTATATATTTTTCGTGACGCTCCAAATTTTCGCAATTCGAACGTGAACCCCAGTATTGAAAACACAGACGTAGTCCTACGTCAAAAACGAATTTACGAACGTACATAGTAAACTATGGTTGGAAGTGTTTCTAACCCATCCCTGACGCCACAACAAATCAAATCAGTGGTTGCAGTGGTCCCCAACAAGGAAAAAACCACCCCCTAAGTTTCAGATTTTTCAAAAATCGTTTAGCATGACGACTATCGACTTGAAGTTTCGTACACGGTGAATCTTAAGTATGCAATTGTGACTTCAAATTGGGCACTTTGCTTGAAGGCTGGAATTAAGGTCTGTACATTAATCCGGACACCTCAAAACATGAATAAAACATAAATTTCGCATTATATTTCCGTCGTAGTTGTTTATTTCAGATTCATGGGATGTGTCTTAACAATTCGTGAAGACAAAACCTAGTTATTCGGTATTTGCATAACATTTACGAACTTTGCGGTTAAGTCCGTTCATTAGGGTTTATACAGACTCTTCAGAAATCGTAGAAGCCGTCTTTGTCCAAATTTGCTGGAAGTTTGATTCCTTGCTTCTTTCCAGAAAGCTTATGCATAAAATGCCTAAAAAGGTTTTATGCTAAAATGCCTTATACGTCAAAAAATTAATAAATTTTAGGCATTTTGCAGCATGTGAAAGAGATTAGAAACAATGCATTTTTAGAATGTGATTGTGTGTAAAACTAGTCACTTTATGATATGAAGAGGAGAGACAAAATATTCAAAAGGTCGACAGTAACATTTGTAAACAATGACTTCTAGCGTATTTTTCTGAGATCTGCTTGCTCCCACAAACAAAATAGCACCTGAATCAGATACAGGGAGTTATTACCTTTCAGTCGGTAGTGGATATAGATGTTAGCAACCTGGCCACGCAGGAAAATACGTATTGAGTCATTGTTTACAATTGTTACTTTCGACCTTTTGACAATTTTGTCTAGAGATAAGGAACGCAGGGCCAATACTTCAAAAGGGCGGATCTGCTTTTTTTTTGTAATCAACGACATCCCCTTTCAATTTATCTCAAAAACCCACACATGCAAATCAAATACACTATAAAATAGGAATATGTTTCTTCTTGCAGTTGGGAATGTCATAGTAATTGTTTACAGTAGATCCACCCATTTGAAATGTTGGCATTGAACTAGGCTTAGAAAATGGCTCTGTAGATACAGATTTCAGTATATTTAAAACTTAAAAATGCATTTCCAACAATATAACGATATGACAATATACACATACAAAGGACAGCGAAATGGCAACACGTTCCTCAAACATGTATTATATGTGTGCTTATTTTTTGCGAGGAGTTTCAGCTCCTGTACATAACCATCAATTTGGGCACTACAGCTGATGATAGGACACTGGATACCTTTTGAATCTTAATTATTTTTTTCCATACTACAATAACCAATTGAAGATTACTTGCCTCGTAAAGGTTGTACGGGAATCAAATTGCACCACTTTTAAATGGCTGTAACTTTTTACCCGTTGGGTATTTTCTATTGAAATTTTGGGTGGAATTAGTTCAATGTGTATTTGTTTACGCTGTGTAACTTTCACTAGCAGGTGTGCAATCGTTGCGAAGATAGAGTCGGAAGAAGAGCAGCGGCGCAAAGAAATTTTCTCGCACTTACCTCGAAAATCCGGATCTTTCTCATCGCGCCATCAGCAGGAAGCTGGGAATGGTACATTCTACGGTGTCTCGTGTTTTAAATCGGTGCCACGAACGTTTGACCATCGATCGGAAAGAAAAAAGTGGCAAAAATGGATCTCCGTATAGTTTTAAGGATCACAAGCGGGTAGTTCAAGCTTTCAAGAGGAATCCCAACAGTTCAGTTCGAGATGTGGCGAAGAAACTGAATCTAACCAAAACTTTCGTGCAAGATGCGAAAAAACGTGAAGGACTACACACGCACAAAGTCCAAAAGGCGCCTAATCGCGATGAACGGCAGAATACGATAGGTAAAACACGTGCACGGAAGCTCTACACCCAGATGTTGACGAAACCACATTGCCTCGTTATGGGTGATGAGTCGTATGTAAAAGCAGACTTCCGGCAGCTTCCGGGGCTCCAATCTTGCACTGTTCATCATAAATTCACAGAGAACAGACGTTCATCTTCGGTCTGTTACTTGTGTAAAACTTTAAACCGACATTTCAAATGTATGTCGTTATGCTCCTAGTAGGCGGCGCTGCAATTGTGCGATAACTGTCATGTAAATGTTTATCAATACAAAGCCTAGCACATAACCTGAAAAGTTTTGTTTGTTTTTCTCTGCACTTGCTTCTAATACCAGCAGCCCATATTAACTTTTACACACGTATTTCAGGAAAAGTTATATGGACATCAATGTCTGTTCTCTGTGATAAATTCGATGTCCCTGAGGACGTTAGAAAGCAGAAGATGTCAAAGTTTGCCAAAAAATATATGATTTGGCAAGCAATTTGCTCGTGTGGAAAGCGGAGCACCCCATTCGTGACAACTGGAACGGTCAGTGGGCTGGTGTATATAAAAGAATGCCTCCAAAAGCGTCTACGTCCTCTTCTGAGGTCACACAATGTCCTACGATTTTCTGGCCGGATTTAGCCTCGTGCCATTACTCGAGAGAAGTTTTGGAGTGGTACAAGGCTAAGGAGGTCAATTTCGTGCCGAAGCATCTCACCCCCGATCGCACCGTAACTGCGGCCAATTGAAAAGTACTTTGGAAGCATCCTAAGGAAGTAAAATCGGAGGAAGATAAACGCAAATAAAAGTTGGTCCAAATGTTGTACAGGACCTTATGAGTAGTGTTATTAAGAAGGTTCGTGCATTTGGATATGAAATTGAAATTGAATAAAACAAACATGGGAAAATATTTATAACATGTTTTATTTTACTCTCCGAAAGTTTTAAGATGATTGATTGAACGGGCGAATTTTGGCGAATATTTGTGTGTGTCGCAATTTGATTCCGTACACCCTTTAGCTTGAAAATGATACTGTGTTCAAGTTTTGCTTGCAAGAACTAGTTTTTTATTTATTTGCCCTTATTTTAAGGCAAAGCCAGTCAACTAGAATGACTTCTCGGAAGAGTTGGAGATCTCAGCTGACGAATTGTTGACCTATATCAAAACATCTAAAAACATGAAGGCCCCAGATTTGAAATAAAATCATGAAATAAAAAAATGAATAAAGCTCTTGATCCTTCAACATAGTATGAGGGTTTGGTTTTCCGTGAATTCGAGAATTGCGGTTCTTAGGATTTTCAGGTGACGTAAAACATACAGAGACCATTACTGGTACCTCAAGCTTCGACATCGCCAACTACCACCACAAACTAAACAACGGGACGCAACACATCTCACAATTTGGAAGCCCCTTACCCACCCAACACAGTCGAGTCTTTTCTGCCAGCGCTCAACAGACAGGACGGTCCTGTGTTTGAACACACCACGAAGAGGTGACTGTTCGCCCACCCATTGATTGCTGCACACAGGCAAGTATAATTGTGATTCGAGCAACTTCCGTTCGATAACGAATGTCGCTTCTAGTGCAGGTGTGCTAGCGCCTTATTAAACTCCAAGCCGCCATCACCTAAAAATTTCATCTCTGACGATTCTGGCGGTTGCTCCTGTGATGTTATTGTGGTCAATGACGTAGTACCTGTTTCTACTTTGCGGATTTGTTACCAAACCATGCGTGGACTCCGAACTAAGGTAGATTCGTAAAACTCTTGACTGTCAGCGAATGCTATTATGATGTTATTTTTTTTAACGGAGACTTTGTTGGACGAGCGATTCCACAATGTGCAGCTATTTGGCCCATGTTTGCTGTATACCGCACCGATCGCAATGCAACGACCAGTTCAAAGGTCCGTGGTGGTGGTGGTTTGATTGTGGTATCCAAGTATTGAATCTTCTTTATCGAACCCAGGTCAACGAGTATTACTCTTTAGCAGTTACGGATTAAAATCTGGACGCCTAGTCGAATCATCACCGTTGGAGTTAGCTATCTACCCCCTGACCGACGTAACAAAATGAATTGCATACCTGATCATCTGGACAAATTGGTTCTATTATCTACATCCTGGCATCGTGTTGCAGTTTAGGGATTACAATCAACCGATTTGCAGTGGAAAGCATCGAATAATGGATTTCTAGAAGTCAACCCACAAGCTGTTCTCCCCCCCCTTTTCCTTTATTTCCTCCATATCCCCCCCCCATGACACGCACGCGCAACACATTAGCCCCCTCGGGCCCTCGTTCCGTTCATTTAAAGACTGGACTCGGAAAAAATGAGACACAAAAAAGTGATCACCAAAAATTCATTTTAAATCGGATACTTCTCAAATTTTCAGGGATTAAATAACTATATATTAACTATGTTTTGACTTAATTTATTTATAAAATTTCCTCCCCCAAGCTAAATGTCGTACATTGCTCTTAACACTGCTTATGAGATCTTGGGCGAGGCTTTGTCCATCTTCCTTGCACAATTTCTCCCAGTTTTTCTTCAAAGCTTCATCGGTTTTGAATGTTTTTCCGCTTTTCTTCAACTTCTTCTTCATTATCGCCCACAACTTTTCGATCGGACCCAGTTCTGGTGTATTTGGCGGGTTCGCCTCCTTCGGGAACACATTAACGCCCTTCGCTTCGTACCAAACCATTACAGGCTTGGCGTAATGGCACGAAGCGAGATTCGGCCAGAACAGCGTGGGACCACGGTTAGAGCGGAGGAAGGGCAGCAAGCGCTTCTGCAAGCATTCCTCTCGATAAATCCGCCCGTTTATGGGGCCGGTTGTAACGAACGGCTTGCTGTACCGTCCGCTCTCGCAGATCGCCTGCCATAACAGGTACTTCTTCGCGAATTTGTCCATTTTTCTTTTCCGGAATTTTTCCGGAACCTCCCTTTGTGACGAACCGACAAAAAAACTCGAGGCCGGGGATTTGTTTGGTGTCCGCCTTGATATATGTCTCGTCGTCCATGATGAGACAGCCTGGCTTGACCAGCCACTCACGGTACAGCTTCCGCGCACGCAATTTGGCCACCGAGATTTGCTTGTCAGCCCGGTTTGGCACCTTCCTGACCTTAAAAACACGTAGCCTAGCCCGCTTCATGGTCTGCTGGACGAACCACTTCGACGAATTGGACCTTTTTGGCCACGTCTCGGGTGGAAAGGTTCGGTTTATTCACAAGGTACTGACTTATCTTCCACGCCTTCTCTGAGTATTCCGTTTTCGGTTTTCGGTCGCTTCCAGCGCGCCGCTCGACGGTCTTCGTCTCCTGGAACATCTTTACAACGAGGGACACGGTGGAATGGTGGATTCCCAAGCCTTTTGCCGATCCATCGGTGCGACTGACCAGGATTATCGATCACCGCGCCCAAGATTTGCTGGGGTAGCTCTTCTTGTTTCGAATGCATCTTGAAAACTGCTTGACAGATCGCGATTTTTTGCACATAAAACACACCGCTATAAACTAGTATTACCCAAAATTTCATTAATTTTTACCCACGCGATAAAAAGTTACACCCAAAACAGAGTGTCGCATTTTTTCCGAGTCCAATCTTTACGATGCCGTGATCTACTTCAGCCACGTTGTTCGCGACAGGCAATTGCTGAACATGTTCCTTTAAGTCGCTCAAAGCCAATGCCCCCATGGCCTAGCAACCATTTGCGTCAACTCAAACGTGCCAGATCGGAAACACAGCGACATCACAGCCGGAGTCACTCACAATTTAGTAGGCAAAAATTAAATCGTGCTACCCACCCCAACCCCCCCCCCAAACCCCCCCACCCCCAACCCCCCCCCCCCCCCCCCCCCCCCCCCCCAAGCTCCCCTCCCCCCCCCAAGACCCCCCCCCCCCACACCCCCCCCAAAGCCCCCCCCCCCCCCCAAACCCCCCCCCCCATGCCCCACCCAGACCCACCCCACCACTCCCCAAAAACCCGCACCCACATACCCCCCTCACCCACAGGTCACTCCCACCCCCCCCCTACTCACCACCCCCTACCAAACGGCTACCCTCCCCCACAGCCCACCCCTACCGGCGAACCCCACCCCCCCACCCCACCCTACACCCCCCGACCCCCAACTTTTACGACGCAGAGATCCTGCCACCAAGATTTTACACCACAGCGCCCCCCCCACCGACTTTAAAACGCAGGATAATAAGCACTATGAACTAACCCCCAATCAGACCCCAACGGTTAAAGTAGAGCAATTTCATAGGTGGCAATTTCCATCGTGGACACCCTTAGCAAAGACAACCGTGTTTACAACAGTTCTCTGTATCGTGGAGACATTCGTAAACAGTCACCTCTTCGTAGAAACCCTAAGGGATTTAGGTCGTTTGTGAATTTCTAGCGCAAAAGGTTGGCCTGACTATTCAGTTCATCTCGGCGAACGACTTGCCACTCTGAACTTGGAAAACTATCAAAATTTGAATTAACACTTCGCTTTTAAAAATATAAAAAAAAAACTGAAACAGTAGGCCTATTCCGTCTGCGACTTACAGAATTCGTCAGTGTCGAGTGCTCGACTTGAAGGGAACATCACAGTAGTTCTAGTATTTATACTAGATTTGCTTGTACTTCAATGTGTGTGTGGTGTTTGTGTTCGTTATTGCATACCTGTCAGATGACAAGGAAGGTGTTGTATTTATAAGATATATGTGTGTACCTGAATGGAGGAATGCTTTGTAATTGTTTTTGTAATCTTAAAAGCTATAAATTCCTACTTGATCGGGTTCCTACCGTGGGGTACTACCGTTGAATTTTCCTACTATTACAATTAAAATCATTCTACTTATACGCTCATAAAAGTAATTTAAAAAAAAATTCTTAAACTTTTTCTTAGTTGACCGGCATTCAGGCGGGGCTGGCACCGGTATTGCCATACTTTAAGATCAGCAGTTATTACACATTGTGGATGTATGTTAGTCCCAAGCATCACCTGTTGGTTCTCTGAGTAATTTCAGCTGATCTGGCAGCAACGGAGTAGCAACCTCGGGCGGTCAATAATGGTCAATACTAATGCTTTATTCCTTGTTTTATTTTAATTTGCAATTGTCAACCTTTTTATAAGAAGACTATTCTAATGCCAGCGTTAAGGTGTATTCATTAAGACAAACATACGTCAGATGTTGTTTAAGAAGGAAATAATTTCTCATCACCATGAGGCTCCAGAAGTGGACAGTTATTTTTGCTAAAACAACGATGTAAACAGAAAGTATTGATAGTTCCGTGATAGAAAGTATTGATAGTACATCGACAGTGAAATTTACATCAAAGAAACACACATATAAGTATTTTATCGGAAAAAAAAATCTAAATGCCTTAATGATTGAGTTAGCGAACAATTCGTTCTACGCCTTCTCAAAGTTTAGCAAGACGATTTAAGGAATCGGAAACTTGTTTGATATATTAAACGCATAAAGCACGTCGATGCAGCTCAAACCTGGAAAAACCAGGCTATCGGGTGTTCAAATCTGGTTCTAATATAATCAATAGAGTCGGAAGTTTTGTGCTGTATTCCAGTTTTCAGCTATTATGACAAAACCTGAATGGAAAACCACAAACAATCCCTCCCTCCAGGATTGTAGTATGTTCCTACTAGACCATAAAGTACACATATTTCTTATGGGATGGAATCCATCGTCCAGGGGCTGGAGGCGGTGGTATTTTCGACAAACATGCTTCATCAGTTCGGGAATGGTAGTTCGTGCGTTGTGTTATTGCCTGGGGATAAGAGTTGTGACAGAGTTTCCATTCGCCCACCCATTGATTGCTGCACTAGGCAAAGCTCTTCAACTAGATGAAATGCACATATAGAGATGACATTCGGCGAGATTCTGCTGGACCATTTGGCAGCCACATATTTTTCCCGAATGGAAGTTTGAATGGAACGCGAACCTGGCACTTGTTTACGAAACGTGGTGCACAGTACATCTCTGGAGGGATTTTCCCTAGAATCCTGAGGGTTTAGATACATGTTCGTTCGTACGCTAATGCCGGTTTGGAATTATCGACAAAGGGGTTGAATGGAACAGCAGCTGTTACACGCATATTTACGCATATTTTATCGAGTATTTTCAAACGATAACCCAGAGTGGGCCCACACAACCTTGAGGGGAGAGAGATTTTGTTGACAGAATAACAGGTGATAACAATCAGACAGGAATTGTTTGAATACCGCGGTTTGGGATGCTGAGGAAGCAGAGGTGAATTTCATTTTGAATATGGGTTTTGCATTCGGCGTTTTTGTTGGAGTCGCATCACGCATTCGGAATAAACGCGTTGAAATATTCAATTCAAATCGATGAAGGGGATTTACGTAAGCAGTGGCAAAAATATATTGCCACTGCCGTTTGTAAAAGTGAATATGAATGTGTAGGCGATGTTACTCTAAATATGTGTCAGTGGACCTAGCCGCTTTTTGTCTACATAGGTTGTATTGTTTTTTTTTTGTGAATTGTGGTGAATGAACCTCTCAATACAGTAGTATGTTCTTACAACAGAAACAAGAAACTAAAAGCTACATGTCTTGTGTTGCCACGGTTATAGATCCCTTATAAAACAAAAACTTTAATCATACAGAACAGGGATAAGTTTTTCGTAAAGTTAGTGGCTCCTCTTCGTGTCAAGATAAGGTCCACATCCTCTTCTCAACAACGTTCCTCCTACTGGAAGCGGACTGGTTATCGCTGAACAACTCAACATACGATCAATGTTGGATACCCCCTGCAGAAAAAGGGGTCTATAAGTTATCATTCCCAAGCCCGGTAAGGATTGTTCGATCGCTGATAATTATTGTCCCATCAATCTACTGAATTTCATTATAGAGGTTTAAGACAAGTTGGTTAGACAACGACTTTTAAAGTTCAATTTTATTTCGTCCAGACAAAAGATCAGATGACTATCTTTCGGAATTGAAAAACCTTATTGAAACGAACCTTGAACGTGGTTTGCTCGATGATTGTATCCTCTTAGATCTGTTGAAAGCTTATGATCGTGCCTTGTGGTTCCCTGTTCCTCAAAAGTCTAATGGTATGTTACACCAAGAGTTTCGTTGAGGACAAAAAAATCAGGGTAACCTTTGGCAACATTAAGAATAGAAGACAGATTGCAGAAGAAAAGTGGTCTCCGAGATCATAATAATCACACTCCAAAGCTACAAATTCTTGGCCCACAAAAAATGTCTTACACTGCCCATGATGGCATAATGGGTGTACCGTTTGAAATCCACAAATCCACATCCACTCCAATTGATCGATTGGGTAAAATTAATTTAAATTTGGAGCAGACATAGTTAAATGTGTATTGTTTACACTCTGAGAGTTAATTTCATCAGGTGCGAAAAAGTTTTCAAAATGGCGATGAAAGAACAGTGCGTGCGCGAAAAAGTTTTGCACGAGTACTTTGTATGAGCACCCCAATAGAAAAATACTGGGCTATTAAAGGGAGTCCACAATGAAATTGCCACACTATGAAATTGCTCTAACTTTTTAACCGTTGGGTAGAATTTAATGAAAATTAGGGTGGATTTAGTTCATAGTGCATTATTTACAGTCCTGTGATCAAAACTCGCGGAAATGGAGTCGAAAGAACAGCTCGTGCGTGATAAAATCTTGCGCATTCATCACGAGAACAAGGATCTCTCGCATCGTTCCATCGCTAAAACGTTGGGAATCGCGAATTCCACGGTGTCGCGAGTGATTAAGCGGTTCGAGGAACGGTTGACCACCGATCGGAAGCCCAGAAGTGAAGGAAAAAGTATTCCGTACAACACCAAAAATCACAACCGCGTAGTTGGGGCCTTCAACCGAAATCCGAACGCCTCCGTTCGGGATGTGGCTAAGAAGCTGCTCCTAAGCCGAAGTTTTGTCCAGAAGGCCAAAACTAAGGCTGGGCTTCGAACGTTCAAGGTACAAAAGGCCCCTAATCGCGACGAGAAGCAGAACAAGTCCACCAAAACCCGTGCCAGGAAGTTGTACCTCAACATGCTGACGAAAGTTGAATGCTGCATCATGGACGACGAAACATATGTGAAGGCCGACTTCAAACAGATCCCCGGCAACCTGTTTTTCACGGCCAAGGATAAGTTCAGCGTTCCGGAGCATGTCCGCACTCAGAAGATGTCCAAATTTGCGAAGAAATTCCTGGTTTGGCAAGCCATCTGCACGTGCGGGAAGCGGAGTGCACCTTTCGTGACCCAGGACACGATGAACGGACAGGTGTACATAAAAGAGTGCCTCCAGAAGCGGCTGCTTCCTCTCCTGAAGGCCCACAACGTCCCAACAATCTTCTGGCCGGATTTGGCCTCATGCCACTACTCCAAGGACGTGCTGAAGTGGTATGCGGACAATAAGGTCAATTTCGTGCCGAAAATGTTCAACCCTCCCAACACTCCGGAGCTCCGCCCCATCGAGAAGTACTGGGCGATTATGAAGCAGCACCTTCTTACACGACCTAAGGTAGTGAAGACAGTCGAGGAACTGAAGAAAGTATGGGTTTACATGCAAAAAACGGTTGATTCACAGGTTGTGCAGAATCTTATGGCCGGGGTTAAGGCCAAGGTGCGGGCATTTGCGTATGGACTGTAAATAAAATACGAGTAAAATGGTAAAATGAAGTTTAATAGTTATTTCTCAATCCCTGAAAATTTGATGGCAATCGGATGAAAACTCGAATTTTGCGAATCAATTTTGTGTGTGGCAATTTCATCGTGGACACCCTTTATGTAGAAGCTCCTTCTAAAACGACCTTAAGTGGTGAAGAATGTAGAAGAAATGAAGAAAGCATGGGTTGATATGCAAAAAAAAAACTGTCGATTCTGAGGTCGTGCAGAACATTATGGCTGAGGTTAAGGCCAAGGTTCGCGCATTTGGATATAAAGGTGACACTTAAGCAGATTCTGCATTTTACAACTCCCTTGCAGCGGAATTTTATGTGACCATATGCATAACATTTGTAGCTTTAACTCTTCTAACTAGCTTAAACGCTCTCCCGCAGATGTCTAACCTTAATGAATTCGAATTTCGATGTTCCATTTATTGTGAATATGATTATCTGAGTATTAACCCTGATACCATTACACATGCAGATTATCTGTCGTACTTCATCAACTGCTTATTTGGCCATCTAATTTCACCGTCTTCATCCGATTCATTTTGCATCTCGCGACAGGAAATTGAGATGCGATGGAGTTTTATCATCACAGCCTTGCCATCGAACAAAACTTTCATGCTCAGCAGCTTCATCGCTTGCCACGCATTTTGTTACAAAACTAAAATATTGATTTATTTTTATTATGTGTACACATTATTCGGTCGATTCCACGCTGTCCTGAACATTCCCCGACCCGTATTGCTCCATGTCCTCCGGAGCAGTATCAGCTACTTCGAGGACGGCCAACTTTGCTACAGAACTTCGAAGAACTCCGGTTGAAATCTTCACATTGGCGTTGCGACATCTGACATCCTTTCGTCATCTGCCGCCATTCGTCCTGGGAACACACGAAGAACTCGACCTCTGATCCATCCGTTCCTTAATCGGTCTTCCACGATCATCACTTGATCACCGGCTGAAACCGATTTGGTGTCTAGCAACCATTTGATCCGTTTTGTGATGGTAGAAAGGTATTCCTTCACCCAGCGGGTCCAAAACTGGTCCAGCAAGCGTTGGTATAGGACCTAGCTAGACCAAAGAGTCACCTTATCGTCGACCAGTTGGAGAAGAACTTGATTCATCCCGCTCGTACTCAGCATGAGGAAGCAATTCGGCGTTAAAGCCTCATGTTCTGCAGCCTCGAGCGGTATGTAGGCCCCGAGTTCGCTAACGATTCTGCCTCGACCATCGATGTGTCCAATGTTTGCTTGGTAGGCTAGCGTTCGACAGATAGCGCAGCCAAAGCACACTTGACCGACCGAACCATACGTTTCCAAGGCCCCCCAATATGTGGCGCAGCTGGTGGATTGAAACGCCATCGGGTGATGGTGTTGGTGAACGTTGCAGCCATTTCATGGTTGATTTTACTTAGCTGCTCCCGTAATTCACCACTGACACCGGCAAAATTCGTTCCCCTATCGTTGAAGATCTCCGAAAGTGCCCCCCAAAAAAATCCTCTTATCGCCATTTTACAGCATTCCCTTGTGAGACTGGTCACTATTTTCAGATGGATTGACCTGATGGTCAAACAGGCTGATTTCGCTTGATTTCGTTTCGACCTTGCAGCTTCGACGCCGGCGAAGCTGAAAGGCTTAATATTTGGAGTAACTCGTGCATCTGGTAACAGAGCCATTTTTGGAGCAGCTGGTGTTGCGTTGCCTACTTTGCACCACTGACAGCTCTTGCGAGCTTTCCTGAATGCTACTCTCATCTCCGACAAATGGAACATCTACCGCATCTCGTTGACTGCCGTCTCTCCGTTGCTGAGGGTGAATCGCTGATGGTACCAATCGACGATGAGCCGGGTGATGGAGTGGTTCTTCGGTAGCTCTATGGAGTACTTGACGTCGAAGGACGCTTCTGGGAAACTGACAATTCTACCTTCCATTCTAACTACACCGTAATCGACCAAAAAAGGTGATATCTTGTAGAGCTTGCTATTTTTTTCGAGACGTTGATGCTCGTCTAGTGATTGCCGTTGATTTTTCTGAATGTTAGTTACTTTGTCTGGAAAAGCTTCAAATTGCGTTAACCGGAAAATTATGCACTTTGCGCGATGAAGTTTCACACGATCAAGGATGAGTGAGACATTGGTTTCTTTTCTAAGGCGTGTCCGCTTCAATTGCTCAACAAAAAGATGGACGTATGCGACTACTCACAGACAGCGTTCTCGCAGAATTCCACCAACTGTTCCATTGTTCCTTCTCGATGAACGTTGTGCTGTACTCACTTGTCCAGAACATCACTTACCCTACTTTCACTCGTAAAGCAAGCATAAGCATGCACAATTAAACTCATAGTTGAATAGGCCTAGCAGCTGAAATATACTACTACTACGACTCTAGAAGCACCAAAGAAAGAAGGTCAGTTCTGCATGCGTCGGTACGAATGCATCGGCAATCGTGCGCCGCATGTTTAGCTGAGGCTACCCCTTTCACTGCTGGTGGTCGTTCATTGCCAGTGTTTGGCGTAAGGTTTATATGTTCAAAACAATGTAACGTACCCATGGCAAGCAATTGCCGAAATATTGTCACCGCCGTCCCAGGCGTTTATAGTTATCTCTTTCACACAACCTTTAACAGTTGAAATGTATCGATTTGTAAAGATGCAGACATCAGACATCCACGGCTACGTATGCTTCTTCGCTGGCATCTAGCGAGATCCACCGATCCTGTTGTTCGATTCGATCGTTGTTGATTTGTCCATCCCATGTTGGCCCGTCAAAAATTTTGAATGAAGATTTTGCCGTGTACAACGACTAGAAACACCAATCCCAGTGGATCGAAAATGCTCATTACCACTTGAAGCAACTATCTCTTCGTCGGTATGACATCTCCCTGAAATAATGGCACCAGTTTCTTCGAAGGAGTCCGTTGAATACAAATTTATCCGAATCTGGCAACCAGCTCATTCCGAGAACACATTGCGAAGTTGCAGAAGTATGCACTTTGAAGCACTTCACCGATTCTCTTGCTGTATCCACGACCCGTGCGAGCGCTTCTTCAGAGCAGGACTTCCAGTTCCGTATGTGGAATCCGTGAACTATCTTCACCTGCAGGACAAGATCCACGGCTTCCTTGATCATATCCAGACTATCCAAATAGTCATCCACATAATGGTTATCTAAGAGACGAACCAGCCACAGGCTGAAAGTCTGGATAATAAAGTCAATCAATCAATCAATCAATATCAATAAATTTTTGAGGGCGTATCCTTTGTCCACGTAGTCGATTAGCTACTTCTTCACGTTCCCATATACACTGATAGGCAAAATAAAGTGCCCACCTCATCGTTTTTTTCAATTTCTCTCATTTACTTGGTTCAAATTAAAGTAAACACACTGTATTTTTTTTATTATCTTATTTTTTATATTCTTTTTAAGTTTCACTTATGGAATACTGAAAAAAGGAGTTTTACTTAAAGAAAAAAAAAAATCAATTTGTGTTGACAAAAAAACAGTGACAAAATAAAGTGCCCACTTCATTTAGGCTACAGAAAACGTCAATTAAAGTAAAATAAAAGCATTTCAATAATTGATGTGCCCTCCTTTGGCCTTCAGGACCTCCTGCAGGCGCTTCGACATGCTCTCGACCAGGTTCTTTAGGTGCTGTGGATCTAGCTCTTCCCAGGCGCGCTCCAGGGCTTCAAAATAGTTATTTTTATCGGTAACACCAGTTTTGTCAACCCTGGCATCGAGAATCGCCCACAAATTCTCGATGGGATGCAAAGTTGTTTCAAAAAGCCCTCGTTCCGAAACAAGTGAAGCTATTTTTAACGTAGGACTACGTTTCTCTTTTCTATACCGGGTGTCACTTCAAAATTTTGAAAAATGAGAGCGTTACGCAAAAGTGAAAGGTTTTTGAACGCTAATAACTCTCGTTTGACTGAACAGAATGACTTAGTTTATACACTATTTGATCAGGAAAACTTACAAATGTTTTGCATTAAAATTTAAATTAAGTAATATTAGTATAAGTAGTTCAATTTATCACTTAAATATGACCTACTTTTGCTCCAATACAAATCTACACATGAAAATATAGTTTTCCCTCTCCGGGTCCTCAAAGGCGGGTAACAAATAGTCTTCTTTTTATTACATTTAGTTTTATTCCATGATAAATACAGCATTAGCCACACCCCTCAGCTGTAAAATAATTTTGCTTTGTTGCCGGTGCCTGATTTTATAACTGAAACCTGTCCCCTCTTTTGAATTTTGCTTCGTACTGCATTTTCGTGCCCTTCTTCTTTGGAGGCAATGCTATCAACACCAGTATAAGGTATACGATTTGAACTAAAATGATTTCATTGGGATATTCAGGTTCGATAGATCGATGGTTGTGTTTTTCGCTCTCTAAGTACTCAGATTTTTTTTCGGTTTTTCTTTATCTCATCCGTTTTCTTACGATTGCGCGTCTGGCTCGCAAATTATCGCCTGCGCTTCCTCATCTACAAACCAGAAGGAAGCGCTGCAAAGTTTTTCAAGTTTCCCCGCTCGACCTATTGCCGTGGCAATGGGTCGTAAAAATCGATAATCCGCGCGGGCGCCATCCGCTTCCGAGGCCTTACCGGAGCCGGGCACCTCCCAGCGCAAAACGATGTTTGTGACAACTAGATTAATAGAATCATCCCAACTATCTTGCCGTCGGCGATTCACAGCGACGAGGAGTTTAATTAACTACTATCCGGATTGAATACAGCACATTATGGTGTCATGCTGGACAAATAAACCGAAAATAGAAATTAATTTCTTAGGCGTATCATCACCATCGTCCTTTTTAGGACGACCAATTTAATTTTGCAATAAAAGAGTTAGTGTTTAAGTGAAATGTTCGTGATTTATCCTGAACAATCAGTGCATATTATCAAAACTAGTACATTTTGGATTGTTTGAGGCATTCAGTCGAGAGTGGTGATTTCGGCAGAGATTTTTCATCAAACCCGAACTGATTTTTTTTTCATTAAACTGAACCGAATTTCATAAGAAGGGACGGATCAAGCAAAATAATAAAAACATTTTAATATTAACCAACTATATGTGTTATGATATGTATAAATAAGATGATACCATTATTACTATGCACCAACGCGGTCCTACGTGATCCTCGCGGTTATATCCCTGATATAACCCACCTCTAATTTTTAATGATTTTCTGCTGTATTAAAAAAAAATGAACATTTTAAAAAAAAAACAAAACAAATAAAAAAAATTTACAAAAAAAATATTTCTTTTTATGAACTTTACCATGGGGAATTGTGATACAGCGTTGCGTTGTTTATCTAAAAAGCGAAGAAACAAACAGTCATAAATCGATCTAATTTCACCAATCAGATTTATATCTAATTGAACCACTGTATTCAAACATCTGCCTTCAAAAAACTGTAGAGCGAATACTTACAATCAATCGTGTTGCAGTTTAGAACGATAAGATAATATAGGTTGTCCCAGTAAATCTAAGCACAATTTGTAAATAATAATACGAGCTCAGTCTTAAAGTAAGTCAAGTTTTTATTGCACTTTTATGTTCTCTACAATATTCATCTACAGTTCATCTTAACATTTCCGAGATCCATTTAATCGTACGCCAAAGAGCGGACTTTTAATCTAACACAGCTCATTAGCTTCAGCACATGCTGTTTGGAAATGTTTTAACGTAGGACTACGTTTCTCTTTTCTATTCCCGGTGTCATTTCAAAATTTTTAAAAATGAGAGCGTTACGCAAAAGTGAAAGGTTTTTGAACGCTAATAACTCTCGTTTGACTGAACAGAATGACATCATTTGTACACTATTTGATCAGAAAAACTTACAAATGTTTTGGATTGAGATTTCAATTAAGTTCTATTTGTATAAGTAGTTCAATTTTGTACTTAAAAATGACCTACTTTTGCTCCCATAGAAATCTGCATACGAACAGGTTGAAAATATGGTTTTCTCTTTCCGGGTCCTCAAAAACGGGTTCAAATTGTCCTCTTCTTTTTATTTCACTAGGTTTCATTCCATCTTTAATACAGCCATAGCCACACCCCTCAGCTGCAAACTTATTTTGCTTTGTTGCTGGTGTCTGGTTTTATAACTTAAGCCCGTTCCCTCTTATGAAATTTGCTTTGTTCTGCATGTTTGTGCCGCTCTTCTTTCTGGACAATGCTATCAACGCCAGTATAAAGCACACGATTTGAACCAAAATCATTTTATTGGGATATTCAAGTTCGATTAAGCGGCCCGTACGGTTGTATTTTTTCGCTCTCTCGTTACGAAGATTTTTTCTAGTTTTTTTTTTTTTTTTCTATCTCGTCTGTTCTCGCGATTGCGCGTCTGGCTCACAAATTATGTCCTGCGCTCAAAAACTATGAAGGAAGCAATACAAAGTTTTGCAAGTTTCGATGATCGACCCATTCCAGAGAAAAACGATGTTTGTGCCAAATATATTAGGTACTAGAATCATCCCAAACATCTTGCCGTCAGCCATTCACACCAATGAGGAGTTTGATAAACTACTATCCGAGTTAAATAAACTACTATCGGCCATTCACAGCGACGAGGAGTTTAATAAACTACTATGCTGTATTGAATACAGCACATGATGGTGTCCTGCTTTCCAAATAAACCGAATATATATAAAATAAATCGCCAAATAAATAGAATATAATTTCTAACGCGTAGCATAGCTACTGTCCTTTTCAGGACGATCAATTAAATTTTACAATAAAAGAGTTTGTGTTTAATATTATCAAAAATAGAACATTTTAAGTCGAGAGTGATAAATTCGTCAGAGATTTTTCATTAAACCCGAACTGAAAAACGTAAGCAATGGCTCAGTTTGTAGACAATTTCATATAAAGGGATGGGTCAAATCAAAATAATAAAAACATTTTAATACTAACCAACCATGTGTGTTATGATATGTATAAATTAGATGATACCATTGTTACTACACACCAACGTGGTCCTACGTGAACATCGCGGTTATATCCCTGATATAACCCACCTCTAATTTGTTTTGTACTTTTTTTTGTCTCTTTCAAAAGTTGTGATGGAATCCGCCTTAACATGTTTGCGCAAATATGCCTTTGTCAAAGCCCAAACAGTTTCAATTGGTCTTGCCTGGGGACAGTTTGGAGAATTCATCTCCTTGGGTACGAATTCGACTCCGTTGGCTTTGTACCAGGCTTCCGTGTCCTTCGCGTAATGCACTGATGCCAAATCCGACCAAAACAGTATTGGATTATTATGTTTCCGGATCGTGGTGAGCAGGCACCGCTTCAAGCATTCCCGAACGTAAACATCAGCAGTCATCGTTTCGATTGTTACAAACGGATTTGAGGGCATTCCACACTCACAAATTGCTTGCCAAACCATTGATTATTTAATTAATTACCACATCTCGACCGGAAGTACCCTTTTTACGGGCAAAAGCTTGCGTAATTTTCCAGTCCTGGTTTTGCCCCCAGGGCCCGGTTTATGTCCCGATTTTTTCTTGTCCTGAAAGTAAGACTCCTCACCATACGTCAGAATCGCGTTACAAACTGCTCCGATGCGCACACTTTCCATTTTCGCCAACTGACTCAGTGAAACGTTGGGAAAAGTTCACCATTTGGGCACAATCTGTTTGCGTTTTGCCGCACACTACCAAAATGTCATGTAAATTTCGGTGCTTTGAGACCGACACATGCAAGCGTCCTTTAGCACATAAGAATGAGTTGAAAGAGATGAGAAAATGAATTCAATCAAACACATCTATTGTCGACTTGCGTGTGTGTCAGTTTCAAAAGACATAATTTTACACGAAATCTTTGTTTACGTTCCCCAACTTTTTACAAACATGAATAACGTCTCGTGTAAAATTCGTAATTTCTTAGTGTGCGGGGAAATGCTTCGAATTTCCATGAAAAGTCAATGCACCGGCACTTGAGACTCACAGAATCATAGATTGAAATGTAATGATCAGCTGTATAAACATCATCTGGAAGCAACAGTGGAGCATCAAAATCGTGCTTAGACTTTTTGGGACACCCTATAAGCATCCATGTCATATCAGACAGACATTTTCTAACAGTCCTAAGGCGATGATGCTTGCAATAATTGATTTTCACATAGTCAATTGATGTAAAAAATTAAGAAATCTAAAGAGAAATGACTGAGTTATCATCGTTGAAAAGCTGGCCACTTTTCATGACGCTCTCATTTTTCCTAAGCGCAAAGTGTACACGCCCTACACATATGAATCATTTTTGTGTAGTTTAGAAGTTGATCCTTTTAGATCTCGAGAAGGCTTGCGATTCCGTCAGGCACGATGCAGTGTTACATAAATTAAAAACATCGAGCTTCCCAATGTACCTCTGAAAAAATTTGCAATCGTTCTTGAAAGAACGCTGTTTCCAAGTGACCGTTAAAAGCGAGCTATCATGATGTAACCCGATTCCGTATGGTGTCCCTCGGGGATGCGTACTTAGCCCTGTGTTGTACAACATCTTCACCTCCGATGTACTGCTAGTGGATGGAGTTAAATGCTTAACTACTTTAACTACTTTTTTTTTCGCTGATGATACGGGCTTCATTGCTGCAGACAAGAGCCCACTAATAGTTATCGAATAATTGAAATCCACCCCGGACGGACTGGAGGAATTTCAACGATGTTGGAAAATAAAAGTGAATCCGTCGAAAACATAAGCGATCTATTTCACAACCTTTCTGCCTCAATTGGAAGTTACCGTAGTTGGCCACTCTGTTGCTTGGTCACATCAAGTAAAATGTCTTGGGCTGATCCTTGACCAAAAGCCAAAATTGGATAATTTTATTTCAGTTTCCCTCGCAAAATGTAATAAACTAACAATAACGCGTGATTCGCAAGTTAGTCGACATTCAAGGCTGAATACAACGAACAAAGTTTTGGTATTCTGTTAGTCTGTTGCCAATATATAAATTCAAATTTCATCCTTCCTTAAAGTACGAGTTCCAAGCCTGGCCAATTCCACGCCTACGCAAAAACTCACAAGAAAAAACTGCAGAGCCGACAAAACAAGATTCTTAAGGTGATGCTAGACCTTGAGTTCAACCATCTAACTGACGATCTACATGAATTGGCTGACATCGATCCGGTAGCGGAATGAACCTCAAGACTGCTTCAATTTTTTTGGACAGGCTGCTCCCTCCATGTCCAAAAATATCCTCATCTCAAATCTAGTGCCGTTCCAACTGTGATAGAAAATTTCCTACAACTATCTCCTATTCTTCAGTTCGAGCAACAGGTGTTTTACTGCAAATTTTTCCTGTTTTCAAAATTAATCACATTCTGAAAATGAAAGCCTCAAACGAATGCATAAGTTAACCCACACCATAAGGAAAACCATACCTATGTTTTTTGTTGTAAGAGCACCTCTTTAATTGGTTAAAAGCAATAATAAAATACCAAATGAACGAATGATATGAATGGAATTCGAATAATTATAAACATTGTATCAAACATAAACTGGCAACACTTGCGCTCACACATACGCGCGTAAGACTATCGGTCTGAACCTACCTACATTCACACGTTCATCTGTCAACAACTTGATCAGCTGCTGAACTTTATGTAAACAGTGATCGTTGTCGAGATTTCGCGAGTCTAAAAGAGTGTTAAAATGCAGGTGGTGGACATGTGGCTTCGTGAGAAGGATGGCTCGATGAACAAAATAGCGAAACAATGCATCACGACAGCGTAAATTTATCATCAACAAGTTCCGGGAACACTACTCGTTCGATGAGCTACCAAGAAGAGGGAGAAAACCAGGTCCAGTTGGCTCAAAATTGAATTGGAAGGTAGTCAACACCATCTTTCGGAACAGATTGATTTCGATTCGTGATTTGGTCGAAAAGGCTGCTACCTCCGTCGGAATGGTACAAAGAATCAAGATGTGCAACAATCTGAAGACTACAAGAAGCAGAATCTAGGGCAAATTCCAGAGCTAGAAAGTTATATTTACAGCTGACTTCTGCATTAACCGTCTGTGTGCGTTTGTGAAAGAGGACTCCAGAACGCTTTCAGGACCACAATTGTTAGCGAAGATGTGAGCATCTCCGAAAAGTCGTATTCTACAATAAAGGTACGATCAATGCCGAAGTTTACCGTATTGATTGTTTGCGGAAGAGGCTTCCGTAATACAAGCAGCACAAGGTCCCTCCTTAGTATTGGCCTGATTTGGCGTCAGCCCATAACGCCAAAACTACAGTATGGATACAGGATTCACGAAAATGGAGTAACTTTCGTTGAGAAAGAAATAAATCCTCCCAATTGTCCACAGCTTCGTTCAATTAAACGCTACTGTGCTATCGTCAAGCGCAACTTCAAGAAGCGCGGTAAGGAGTGCAAGAACATGGAAGAGTTCAAAAAGAATTTGTCTTCGGTTTCTAAAAAATGCTATAAAACTACTGTCCAGAACCTTCAAAAGCAGAAAATTCTGGAAATAAAGTTGCTTTCATTATTTTTTTGATCAAACTAAGAGAACAAGACTTGAATAAATAATACAGTTGTTTTTGAGGTTTTTGTTGTTTTTTATTTCATGCTACCCTAAACAAGTCACATTCATGTTAACTCAACTGAATGGGAACAGGTATGCTACTAGTGCAGTGCTGCCAGTTTGTTGCATGCTTGTGTTGTCGGGTTGTTTTCGATACAGTGCTCAGCCGTAAGGGAAATTGTCATGTTTGATTGCCGAGTTCTTGTAAATAGTGAAAATATGCACGTATAAAAACCTACAAAATTATATGCTTAGTTGCTTTACACGTAACATGGAGAAATGACTGATTTTGTGCGGCCATATTCTTAATGGACCAGACTTTATGGTGTATTATTGGACACGCACTGAACCAAAGTAAGGAGCCAGCAAATCGCTCCTTGTCGAAGCGAAAAAGCCTAGGTGGTACATGATTTGCAACAACTTCTTTGAATAGTGAAGAAAGGCCCCTTTGATCCACCCACCCTCATTTAAAGTAATAGTGTGATTGAGTTGTTCGAGCGAATAATGTGATTTTGTCACGTCCCATGAGTTTTTTGCAGATCGAAGAAAGAGTCACCATTTCACCCGGCCACAAAATTTCAGCAATCCTAGTTAGAAGCGAAGGCAGTCGAACCACCAACGAGTCCTATCCAAGCAAGAGCAAAAAATAAATTGAATTTTCCATTCAACCGAGGAGCGCGCGCGACCTAGCCTTTCTTATTCGAAGAGACGATTTTACCGACGGCCAAACATCAAAGCTTCTGCTCGTTCCAATTGTCACTCAGGTAAAAAGTCATATGATGCTTTGTGCCCCGATCTCCCCAAAAAACAACCAAAACCGGAAACACCCCCAAAATTTTTCAAACCACAAAACTAAACAAATCATAATTTTCCCCATTTTTAAAAACTAAAGATGCCCCCACCGAATCCCACAGGCCAAAGCACCGAGCGTACGATGTGTCTTCGGCCAAATAAAATGAGTGGGCCAAGATTGCCAATAAGAAAGGGTGTTGAAATTTTAACTAGGGTAACGGGATGTAATGTTAGCCTAGCTCCCTCATTCGGCCTATGTACCAAATATGTCATTAATTTGGCGATAATCAACAAAATTATGTTGCTATCAGGATGACCGATTTATTTCAAAGCAATTGAGACATTATAAAACAATGTATTGTTGTTCACTTCCACGTAATTTACAATTTCCTTACCTTTTGAGACACCATGATTTGACCGGTTAAGTTGAACAGATTATCTACACGATCTTCAAATGATCTAAATTTGGCTAAATTGAACCGATAAACCAAGAAATACAGCCAAGATATACAGAAAATAGTCACACGTTCTAAACTAACTGTTCACATAGCTAAAATAACAATGATTTAATCCGAAAACCGTAGACCCAATGATAGAAACATATTTTATTCTATGTTCCCAATTATGGCCTATTGTACAAAAAGCGTTATAAAAATGTTGTTATAGGTAAAATTTCAATAAAAATGTGTTAGTTTCGATTGAATATTGTTCAAATGGCTCATCTAAACACAAACCAAAGGAACAAAATCTGTGTAGAGTGAATTATAATGTTTTGATTATGGAATGGTCGATAAGTCATATGTGAAAATTACTTAAGTGTTTCTAAGCAGTTTTATAATACTTTGTTTTGAGAAAAAAATTTTTGGGTAGCGGGAATAAAGCTGGCAGCGCCTTAAGTAAGAAAATCAGAAGAAAAAACCCGTATGTATTTAACATTTAATAACAAATCTATCGAATGGGACGAAGTTGCATCCATAAATAGACCCAATTTGGTGCATATAGACCGACATTACATCCATATTCCTCGAAAGTTGCGGACTTTATAAAATGAGTTGTGTAACATTTCGTTATATATACTACCAAATGGTTTATTTAACATATTTAGACAAGTGTATAACTAGTTAAATATTACTTCCAACTCAAATGTTTTATGAGTTATAACAAATAATGTAATCGATTGTTGCATATTAGGCTGAGTCAAGGGACACATACCCTAAATATTATCAACTTGTTACTTCACAATCAATTTAAATTAAGACGCTAATGTACATATGGAAAGATAAATAAAATTTAAATCTATTGGATTACTACTCGTGTTACATTTGAAAAGGGTCTATCTTCGATTATCGATTCTTTTCATCGACTTTCTTGTCTATGAATAACGAGGCTGCCAAAGCATTTTATATGCAATGTATTGTTCAATGTGCAAGCTATTAACGTTTCTGCCGTCCTAGAATATGAGCAGAACCAAACGATTCAATTGTTTAGCCTTAATAAACCAAAGAGAAAGTCAATTTCCAAATTTTAGACGAGAGTAGACATTATTTTTTTGTTAAGATCCTTTTAAAAAACAGAGCAAAGTGCTACGTTTAGAACAGGCCAAAACCGAGTCAGAAACCCTAACTGTATTTATTTATATCGTTGAGTTATATCATTGATGATGAGACTATCACTCGCGGTCTCCACACAAAATGGGACATTGATGATCAACAGTATTTGGGAGAAGACGGCACTGGCCATGTCCTCATAGCCGACAGAAGTTAATACCGCGTCAATCTTGCTTAAATTATCGGTTGTTTGAATTTCAAAGGAGGGATCCTTTCGTACTTCTAACAAAGAGAGCGCTTCACCAATTTCACAGCGAATACAAGCACAAACTCAGCAATGAAAGTGAATTGGAAAATCGGTCCAAAATGTAGGGAAGGGTGGGGTTAGAGGGACATCTCAAAGCAATACCCAAATATCAGGATAATTATAGATGTTTACTATTGCTTACCTGTAGGATGAGAAGGCCAAAGATAGAATCAGTCGGAAATTTATAAGAAAAACCCGGTAACATCAATTATTAAACTTATTATATTTTGTGTCAACCTACCCAGTGTGCATTGATTGTACAGTTAGTCATTATTTCTTCGAAGAAATATCCTAATTACGAACAATCATTCTTTAAGTTTTAGTGCAAGAACATTAGATCAATCGTTCTGTATTGGTTTATGTTTTGACATATTGACAAAACACTTGTGATAGGAGATTTTTTAACATTTATCATGTAATCTTAGGAAACCAACAAAATGTACGTCCTACTCCATCTCCCCCAAAACCAAAACCGAACGACCCCTCTTACGCACCGCAGTGATAGGAGTGGTGGTCGTTAAGGTGAACAAAATGTTCTTTCTTCTCCCTGTTTGGTGTAAGGGATCAACGAAGTCTCGCTTTCAAATTTTAGCTGATTAAAAGATCTGATACGGAAAATAAAACGCCTCCATCGAAGAATAGCAGGAGGCTGTTATTATTGGAAACTTATCCTTATTGAAAATTTATTCTTCGTGAGGTTATCCTTGTTGGATAACTGGTACCTGTTCAATGTATGATTCTCATTACCATAAAATAGTAACAGTAAGACTTATCACAAGCCTAAATAGAGCTAAAATAGTTGCTTAAATAACTTCATCGGAGGTTGATTTAACTTGGAGAAAGAGATTCACATTGGGCCGGTATGGCAAAAGAGCCTTCACGATTTGTCGCATAAGAAGATATTTTTGGTTTGTCCTTGGTTTTAATCAAACAAATTACAGGTTTTGCTTTCAAAATTTAAAGTTACAGTTTGTTCCAGAGCATTGCGATATAAGATTCAAGAAGAATGTATTATATACGTATCGAGTTGCAACGATGCGAGCTCCACCGTTTTGGAGGAAAATGGAATTATTTTTGATCATACATTAATCTTTTTAGTGTCGATAGTTCTAAGCTGAAACAGAGACAAAATGTGCTGTGTTGTTAGGTGATTCATAAACGAGCCTTTATGGATTAAATAATTGAAAATCTTCTTCATCTATCTTCGTTGATCGATTCATTTCATCGGCTTTCTCTTCTGTGAATAACGAGGCTGCAAAAGCATTTTCCATAGATTTTTTTGCTCAATATACAAGCTAACAACGACTTCTCTCGATCTAATCTGTTAGCAGAGCCAATTGTTTAGCTGTAAAAAACCGGAAGGCTCATTCAAAATTTTACGCGAGCATTGACATTTGATTTAGTGTTATGAGTCACGATAGTCAAGAGTTACAGAAAGTGGATACCCTGCAATGATACACCCAAAAGTACACTCTTAAAAACAATGAATATTACGATTGATGTAATCATTATTTCTCGTAAATACTTAGAGACTCGAAGATAAATATGACTCATTTGTATGTTCTATTTGATGTAACAGCGTATCACACGGAGTTCATTTGCTCATCATATACATGAATCTCAAATGGCTTTGTATTCACTTTTAGTATTCAGTCATTCCTTAAGATACTGATATAGTGGATCTCAGCATTTCGTGAACATTGGTAGTGTTGTTCCTTATCACAAGATATTAGACACGTATTTTTTTTAGTTTTGCATAAGGGTGACCATTTCCATATTAGCGCGTTTTCAAAAATTGTTTTTTTTTAAGTTTCCCGAAAATGACTTTTTCCAAGAAATTATTGAACACATAGCCTGGTTGTTGTATGGTAGCAAGATTGAAGAGAAACAGGCAATTTCTCATTTGGAGAAATTTATCAAAGGGGCAACCAATGAGTAAATGTTGTAGGTGTGTTGCACTTGAGAATCTACTTAAGTTAAAAACAAAGCGAACGCAAGCATTTAGTGAAACTCGTAGCCTGGACAGAGCAAATGCCGAAACATCAAATAAAAAGAAGTCACGTGCAATAAAGTGAGGAAATAGTGAGCTTTTAAATAATTTAATCTTCGTATCCACACTATGGAAAGAACAGGCAAGGTTAAGTGTTCGTAAACCAGCAAATATTTTTCCACATTGTCTTAAAATAAACTTATCAAAAGAGAAATTCTCTTGAATGGTCACTCCAAGACTAGTGGCATGTTCTTTAGATTCAATATTTGTGTTATTAAATAATAAGTTAGGTTTCAAAATATAATTTTCTCTAGTGTTACTGATGAAAATAGCATGTGTCTTTTTGATACTAACAGATAACATCTTTTTAGAAGACCATTCAAAGACTCTGGCTAGTCAGCATTAATTTTCTCCGAGATTTCGGAAGCGGAAGTTCCTGAATGATCAAAGTATAATTGAACATCATCAGCAAAGAGATGAATTTTACAAAACTTATACAAATTGGGCAAATCATTTATGTACAAGGAAAAAAAATTGGTCCAAGAATAGAACCCTGAGGAACTCCAGAAGAAATAGAGATGAAAGCTGAAAAAAGCGTGTTTTATGTCTATAATAATAAAAATATTTAAAACCCCAACAAATAACCGAGTTTTATTTCAAACTACACACATCATTGATTGAGAACCATGAGATTGTCATATCCAAGTCCAAATGGAAATCGATTTGGGGTATCGTATTGGCCGTGAAAGATGCATTTTCTAAATTCAATTTCTTAATACTCAATTTGGTACCCCATGCATTTTTATTACAACTCTACGCATCCCTGTGACAATTTATGATACCCACCAGCAATCTATAAATTTTATTAAAGTCGTTAGGAAATCCATGGTAGTCTAGAAGCCGAAATTGAAATAAGTGTAAATAATATGACTATGTAACAGTCACCATAATTCAATGGAAACACATGATAGTTTAGTCGCATATGAGTATGGCGCAAAAACCCAAAGCTTGATAACTTTAAAAAAATTTAAAAGGACAACAATCCATGGCCTTGGACAACTTTATTCTCATTAAATTTGATTACCGGATTGGTTGTCTTTCTGATGATTACTAAAACCAGATCTTTGAGATTAAAACTAATATCAAGAAGCATTTTTATTTGCTTTAACAGTAGCGGCATTTGAAAAATTCCATTTTGTGTTCCTCAACTTATTTTTACGTCATGTCATGTATTTAAGTTATCATTTCGAGTTTTTTTTTTTTTTTTTTTTTTTTTACAAGCCTACAAGAAAGAAATCCGATTTTTTTTTAAAGTCCTTGACCTTCTGAACAATTCTACTAAAGGTTCGAACTATGTAAGTGGTTTAGATCACAGTATAAATTAGTTGATAAATGCTCTCCTTTACATGCCCACTAGTTCCACGTAGTGACCGAATTCCGAACTATACTTCTGAACCAGCTTCTGAAAGTTCTTGACTTTTTGAACTTTCTGAAGGTTCGAACTTTCTAGGTGGTCAAGATTTCGATATAAAATGGTTGAAAAATGCACTCTTTTACATGCCAACTAGCGCCTCATACTGACATAATTCCGTACCATAGTCGCCACCTTCTGGAAGCCCTTGATTTTCTGAACAACTTTACTGAAGGTTCGAACTTTTTAGGTGGTGGGGATGAGGCTATAAACTCGTTAAAAAATGCACTCTTTAACATGCACACTAGTGCCACGTAGTAAACGAATTTCGAACCATACTCTACACCATCTGGAAGTCCTTGATTTTTTGAATAATACTTACTCAAGGTTTGATCATTTTAGTTGGTCGGGATCACGATATAACCTTGTTAAAAAATGCACTCTTTTACATGCACACTAGCACGACGTTGTGGCCGAACTCCGAACCATTCTCTCCACCTTCCACCTCAACCAATTTGCTCAAGTTCACATTTTTGCAGGTAACCAAAGTTTCAAAATATAGTATCATTAATTCTACTGTTCTAGAGGAGTTGATACTTTTGAGGGTGACGTAACATTCAAGTGTGTGTTACAATACTTTTCCAAGTGAGTCGATACTTTTGACTGGCAGTGTAAGTTGAGTATATTATTCAAATAATAGATCACGGAAAAATTCAAAACGTGAATTTCCAAATTTTCGCTTCATTAAATGGCCTTTCGCTCATTCTTAGGAAAAGTGCTCTTTCAAATATGTAACAAAATATGACATGCATCTGTAGATGTGATAAAAGCCAACAACGACAAACTTTTGCACAGAAATTTGAAATGCAAATATTCCAGTAGGTAGTCGGTTTCATACATCCTCCATAACTTAACACATGCAAAGACCTTTGTCTGCAGCCACTCTGGCTATATATGAATCCTCGTTTAGCCTAGTAAGGGCCTATTATGTATTACGTCGAGATTTTTAAAGAAATACGATGAACCGAATACTTCGACAAACAATCTCTTTGAGTTATGGAAATTTTGACAAAAGGGTGAATATTTTCTTAAATCTCACGTGACACAATAAATGGATGCTCCCTATTAGAAGGGTGAACATGCCTAAAAATTAACTTTCTCAAGGTTGACTGCAACGACTACCTACTTCTGCTGAGTTGTTGCCCGTTTCGACTGACAGATGTGACGTGTTACTTTTTCGACAGATTGCTGCCCTAACGGCATGCACAGGTGGATACATATACAGGATGAACGTTGAAACAAAATGCAAATTTCCCTCGGTGGATCGCTAACCAACCAAGCCTTCCATTTGTCCATTTCCGGTAATGCATGGAATGTCGGTTTTAGTAGGTAAATATTTACGCCGCCAAGAGACGCCAGAAGCCAATATCGATAAGCCAAAAAAATAAATCGGATCAAGACGGGCCAACATTGGCTGGTTCAATATGTGTAATACAACCTTCAATAGAGACAATTGAATAAAGGTTTCCAGATTTGTTTTACATTTCTCACATTTTGCTGCACTTGGTCGAGTTGTCTTACGAGTTAGCTTACTAAAGGATCGTCTCAATCCGCTCTGTTTTACGTCTTGATCCTGAAACACAAAAATAAGTAAAACCACTTTAATGAGCTCGGATTTATACCGTCCCAAAAATAACAAACAAACCACGTCTTGCAAGAGTACGAACACCTTTTAAGCAAGCGTCCAATTTCAAAATAAATCGCTCGCAGAAGTTGATTCATTGATTGTGACCACTTTTTGTTGGCGCCGAAAAATGGTTTCAACAACCCGTGACTAAAAACTAGAAACCTAGTAGAATCTGCCAATGATATAGTTTGTCAATAGGAAACATGTGCCATTTAGTGTATAAATCTGCTAGTTGTTCGTACTGGAACTGGCTACCAGAGCCAGGCTCGAAACGGTGCCGATGACGACAAAGACTACAAGAAATCCTGAGACCGAACTGCTGAGTGCAAAAGTCACGATAACAGGTGGGAAAAACGACACGATTTTCCATTGAAAGAAGCAATTGCTGAGGAAATCTTGTCGCTCGATGCATTCTAGAAAAGAGGAAAGGATCCTATTTTTTGCGTGTGAAGGTTCTAGCAATTGAGGTTGAAAATTTCTCATTGGCTATAAAATAGCACCTTTACCTATGTTTTACTATTATTGCTTTCAACCCTCTCGTTGGTGCCAAAACCAGGGTTGTTTCGAAGATTTGGGACTTTAATTTGTTTTTTTACGGCAGTCGTTTCAATGCTGTAGTGATTTTGAATTTGAAACGTTCAAGCAAGGACTTATAAAGTTAGAAAATTTCAAAAACTAACGCCTAGGTTCCGTAAAACTACTAAAGTACTCTTATGACATGCAACTTTAACATAAAGTATGAAAAAAGGTCTAACGGAATGCATTATTGCTTCTTCCTCAGCATTTCAAGCTTATTGCTTTCACAGTTAGCTTATTGCTTGCTCTCAACTTAGTGTTCTTAAATGCACTTCCAAAGTTATTAATTGAGAGCTTTCGATGCCAAGTACCATTTTTGCATTAGTATGATTGTGTGGCAAATACAATCATACAATATGTCCAGGGAGTCGAGAAATTTTCTTTAACGAAAAATTCTTAGACAGACCGGGAATCGAACCCAGCCACCTCCAGCATGGTGTGGCTTTGTAGCTGCGCCTTTACCGACTGAGCTGTGGGAGGAATGCATTATTATGCCTAAATTAAGGATATATTAAAATGTATTACGTAAAAAAATAGTGGACATCTCAAAGAAAACTACTAATTTCTTTGGAATGCAATGGAATGAATCAATTAATTAAAACATAGCCATATAAAAAAAAACGTTCAGAGCCGTTGATGACTCAGTCTGTACGCAATTTGATTAAATATTTAAATTGGTTGTTAAAAGCACGTTACACCATTCAATTTGTAGCATGAACAAATCCCATAAGGATTATTTTTGATCTCATTCACGGTAAATGTTCTAAGCATCAAGTTAAAACGCAACACAAAACCTCGCTGATCAGTATTCGGTACCCCGGTTTTGGTCCAAAAATGTATGCCAGAACCTAAATTTTTCTTAAGGTGGGCTCTGGAAACCTTTAAATGCGTTTATCTCCGTAAATAAGCGTCTAATCGCTTAAATAGGGGTTTCAAAATTGTCGGTTTTCAGTAGCCCGGTTTCGGTCCAAAAATGTATTTGTTTATTTGTTTATTTATAAATTTACATCAACAGGCTTTCAGCAGCCCCAATGATGTTGGGAAAGCATGTAAAAAAAAAACACTGTTACAAAAATTATCACATCCATAAACGAGCAAATCAGAATTAGTCATGTCTTAAAAAAAAAAATACTAGTATAGACACAAAAATACTTTTTTTTTCGAAGTCATTATCAGCTACCGCGATGCTCGAAGGCAGCGGCAAATCTTCGACGGAGAACTGCACGCAAAAGATGGAAGTCGAACATTGAAGCCAATCTGTTGAACACTCGTTTTAAACCGCTGATCGCACCCTAAAGTCCGTAGCTCGTACGACGAAGCGGAGGCCTCAGCATTATATTATTTCGCAGTGGTCGAGGACGAACATTCAAGTCGATATTCTCAAGAATCGCCCAGCAATCAATTCTGCCTTTTAGGGCGTCCATGCGTTGTTGACGCCCCTTCTCACTCGCAAAGTTTGCAGGTTGATCAGACGGCAACGGTTTTCGTAGCTGGGCAATCGGAACCGATCCCTCCAAGGTAGTCGTGCACCAATTGGCCGCTGCATCAAGTTGTTGTTGAAGATGAATACAATCATTAACTGAACGAATCCTCAGATAGATTTTGAGATCGTTTGCATAAGATAAACACGGACTTTTGATGATAAGATGCACGTCGTTGAAGTAAAGTAGGATAATTAGCGGGCCCAGATGGCTGCCTTGTGGAATGCCAGATGAGGCACAGAAACTTGCAGAATGACAATCTCCTATAGCAACTCAAAAAACAACATCATCATAGATCGTTACTCCGCGTATGGGAGAATACAAAGAAAAGACTATGTCAGTGTAGAAAAACCTTAAGTAGCCTATCAGTAAGATATGATCGAAACCAATCTAGTAGATAACCGTTGATTCCGAGCCTGTCAAGTTTGGCTATCACTATAGCGTGGTTCACCTTGTCGAAAGCAACCGATAGATCGGTGTAAATAGCATCCGTCTGAGTCCGTTCCGTCATAGTTTCGGTAAAGTACGATGTCAAGCATAACAGATTTGTCGTGGTCGACCGGCCAGCAATAAATCCATGTTGATCAGTGCTTAGATACTGCTTGCTATGTGAGACGATTGGATCCATCACTACCAACTCAAATAGTTTGGAAACAGCGCTCAGCGATGTGATGCCCCGGTAATGGTTGACATCGCGCTTACTACCCTTATTGTAAAAGATCGGTTTAGTTACCCTTCGCCAAACCACCCTTCAGGGAATTACATACATCTGGGCGAATTCTACAAAACTGAAAATTTCACGAATATATGAATATGGCAGATAACTATGGCTATAATATACCAAGATTCTCGAAAATATTTCTATCGAAAATTCTAGGTTGTTGACCTTTTTTTAAGGGAATAGGGATAGCTTTAAAATCTACTTCGAACCATGGTAGGTCCAAGTGGCATATAACATTCGAATCAGATTGGAGAAATGGATTAATGTCTGTGGTTGGGCATGTGTATGTGTGTATGCATGTGTATGTGTGTATATATGTGACGCTGAAGTAGAGTAGCGCGTGTTTCAGAGCAACCACTGGACCGATTTGAATGAAATAAAAACGACAAATAAAAGGTATTGTGGCTTCTTATGGTTTATGAAATCGATCAATCGATTCCGGAAATACCTAAGGAACATATTTTGGAAAATATGGGTTGATATTTTCTAATTTGCCTGTACAACATCATGCGACTTCTAAAATAATACGAAAGTTCAATAAAAAGAACAAATATGGTCATATTGAGTGCAAAGGTCTGAATCGGCAACATACAGGTAGTTTCCAGATATACCCACGGGAATAAACATTGAAAACTATGTGCAATGGTGATTAAATCTAAAGATGAATAATAAAAATCCATATTCTAAAAACAGTGACATATTGCATGAAATATTTTTGGTATCGGAGATTTGGGTCTTCTAAAATGCGAAATAATGAATAAAAATTTTTCATTCATTCACAAGATAAATGTGAAATATCAAGCATTCATAATTGACCTTAACTAAATTAGAAAACAAATATATCAGGAAAAGCCATAAGAGAGATGTCGAAACGTGCAAAATTTCCAAAATAAACTATCACAATATAATAGCTTTTTTTTCTAACCAATCAAGAATTCAATTTTCCTCATTATGCAAGGGGTGGGAGTTGAGGGCTCGGTATATTCTTGAAATAGCTTGAAATAATTTCCCGAGGATATTCTAGATGTAGCTTAATGATCAAACTTGAGCCCTTTTTAGTTTTGTATGGTTTGTGGAAGAAAATTGTGAAAAATATATAACTCTTTGGAAAATTCAATCTTTTTTCACTAAAATGCAAAGGGTGGGAGTTCAGGGCTCGGCATATTCTTGAAATAGCTTGAAATAATTTCTCGAGGACATTCTCGATGTAGCTCAATGATCAAACTGGAGCCCATTTTAGTTTTGTATGGTTTGTGGAAGAAAATTGTGAAAAATATATAAAATATATAGAATATTTATAAAGAATCATATATTTTTCACAATTTTCTTCCACAAACCATACAAAACTCAAATGGGCTCAAGTTTGATCATTGAGATACATCGAGAATGAGAAAATATTGAGTGTTCAAGAGAAATTTCTTTTATCCACAACTTTCTTCCACAAATCATGCAAAACTAAAATGGGCTAAGGTCTGATTATTGACAAATATTCAGAATGTCTTAGAGGAATTATTCTGAGGTATTTCAATAATATTCCATGCCCTCAACCCCCACCCTTTGCGTTTGGATGAGAATATATTGAGTTTCTGAGAGAAATTTCTTTTTTCCACAACTTTCTTCCACAAATCATGCAAAACTAAAATGGGCTAAGGTCTGATCATTGACGAATATTCAGAATGTCCTAGAGGAATTATTCCAAGTTATTTCAATAGTATTCCATGCCCCCAACCCCCACCCTTTGCGTTTGAATGAGAAAAAATTGAGTTTTCGGAACCGATTGCTCGATTTTATAAACGATTAGAAGCCACAATACCTTCCATTTTTCATTTTTTTCATATTCAAATCGGTCCTATAGTTGCTTTGAATTACGCGCTACATTACTACAGTGTAACATACACTCACAAACACACATGCATACACACATATACATACCCTCGCACATATATTTATCGTTATCATCGATATGATCCAATGTTATCCACTTGGACCTAGCACAGTTCGAAAGTAGGATTTTAAAGCTATACCCTTGCTTGTAAAAGAAGGTCAAAAATAAAGAAATTTTAGATAACGGCATGTTGTGTACATGAGACTTTTCTGTTGATAGAAATATTATTGAGAATCTTGGTATATTATACTCAAAGTTATCTTTTATATTCATAGATTCGCGAAATGTTCATGTTTGTAGAATTCTCCTAAATGTATGTAATTCCCTGAAGGGTGGTTTATTGTAAACTGGAATCATTTCCGGAGCACTTTGCGATTTAGGCGTAATTGCATTTGTAAACAAACACTTCATCCACCGATTCCACGCGAGTATAAGCTCAATCGTGCAAACAAAATCTACCAAATCATAGAGGTATATGTTATCTACTTGATTGTAATGCTAGTTTTCTAGATTGTGCTTTTATTCGCGAGGAACCAGCGATTGAAGTGTTTGTTTACAAATGCAATTACGCCCAAATCGCCAAGTGTTCCGGATTTGAGCAGATTTGAGCAAATTTTGAGCAGATTTTCAGCACTGAGGAAACGTACCACATGAAATAGAATGCTGGAAAATACAACGAAGCGGCGGAATGAGGACATCAATGTGTTTCTTAATTATTGCGGATGGAACTCCGTCTGGTCCCGGATTAAACGACGTCTTAAGTCGCAACGCGGAGCTGGAAATCATTGCATCGGTTACGTTCACACCACTCATCGATTGATTGTATACCGGAACATTCTGCGCAGCAAGCAAGATTTGGTCAGAGGAGAGTAGCTAATCTGTAAAAACATTGGCAAACTTGATGGAGAACAAATGGCAGATATCGGGTTGCGACGAAGCTGTTATGCCATCGAGCACCATAGAGGATGGTAATCCGGACTCCTTCTGCTGCTTATTGACGTAATTCCAGAAAGATTTTGGATGCGATTTATGCTTGCGTTGTATATCTCTTTAGTGACGAAGATAGCAGAACTTGTTTAAGCGCTTGTACTCGTGGTTAAACCTTACGTAATATTGTTTTAGCGGAAGCGTACGGTACCTCTTAAAGGCAGCTTGCTTGGTAGTCTTTAGCAACCGAAGTTCGTTGGTTATCCAAGGTACACGAGAATCAGCACGGATGGTCTTTTTCGGGACATACATGTCAATGAATTAAGCCAAGACATGTGAAAACGTTTGTGCAGCTTGGTTGACATCTCCGGGATCTAGAATGCGCTCCCATTCTAACTGAGACAAAAAAATGTCTATACTTTGGTGGTCGGCCCTTCAGAAGTCGTAAGATACAACAGTTGAAGTGCGGACAAAATCCTGAGCAACGTTGTTCGCAACTGTAACAAGCAGAGGTGGATGATGTGCATGCAGATGGAAGGAGCTGTTTCGCAGCCGCTTACAAAGCAAAGATCGAGGGAGCGATCATTCTCGTTCGTCACGCCGTTGATTTGAGAGAGAGTCGCGCTGCTATAGCAGTCAAGAAGTTTAGTCGCTGCTGAGTGGAAAGACGAGAGCTCATAATAAGGGCGGTAGAACCCGCTATGGATTTTAGTCCAGGCAATGCTCGCCAGATTAAAGTCGCCCAGAACCATTATTTCGTCACATGGAGCTGCATTTTCTGATAAGAAAGAGATTGAGCGACAATGAGTGTCGATGATCTTAATGTCTCGAGTTCGATCCGGAGGAATGTAGACTGCGCAAAATAACAGGTGCCGATCCCCAAGCTTAATAGCTATCAAAACTTGTTCGACCGTGTTCCAAGAGTCGTCATCGATGGCTCTGGCTTTTAGCGTGGAACTAACTGCGATAAGTACACCACCTCCAGTAGTTTTCCTGCTTTTGTTTGAATTGCGGTCGCAGGGTTCGAGACTGGAGCCATGTCTCAGTTAAGACTATGATGTCGTAGCACTGATCCGAGGCTGCTAAGCGATAGTCGTCAATAAGGCTGTTCATTCCACCAACGTTTTGATAATAGACAGCGATGTCCGGTCTCAGTCGTCCGGGAATAGTTAACCTGAACCTTTTCCAACAGCAGTACGGGACACTATCTGGAAACCTTTAGAATGCGTTTGCCCAGAATCTCGGTATTGGGGGAATCAGGGACTTCCTCAGCAAGGGACGCTTGCATGTGTCGGTCTCAGAGGACAGAAATTTACATGACATTTTGGTAGTGTGTAGTCACTGTGGGTATAGCAGCAAGTGTATGCCAGAACCTCAATTTTTCATCAGGTGGGCTCTGGATACCTTTAAATGCGTTTATCTCCTTAAATAAACGTCTAATCGCCTAAATAGGGGGTTTAAAATCGTCGATTTTTGGTACGTTTATCTCCGTAAATAAGCTTAATTAGAGGGTTTTAAAATTGACGATTTTCAATGCCCCGGTTTGGTCCAAAAAATATTTCAAAACCTCAATTTTTCATAAGGTGGGCTCTGGAAACCTCTAAATACGTAAATAAGCGTCTAATCGCTTCAATAGGGGGTTAATAATAGTCGATTTTCGGTACCCCAGTTTTGATCCGAAAATGTATGTAAGAACCTCAATTTTTCATTAAGTGGGATCTGAAAACCTTTAAATGCGTTTATCTCTGTAAATAAGCGTCTAATCGCTTAAATAGGGGGTTTACAATCGTAGATTTTTGGTACCTCGGTTTTGGTCGAAAAAAGTATGCCAGAACCTCTATTTTTAATAAGGTGCGTTTAGGAAACCTTTCAAATGCGTCTATCTCAGTAAATAAGCGTCTAATCGCTTAAATAGGGGGTTTAAGATCGTCGATTTTCGGTACCCTGGTTTTGGTCCAAAAATGTATGCCAGATCCTCATTTTTTATTCAGGTGGGATCTAGATACCATTTAATGCGCATACCTCCGTAAATAAGCGTTTTATCTAAAAAGCAAGATTCGGAGAAAAAAAAAAAAATGCACCCACAAAAAGACCCAACAGGGAGCCTATCGACCGTTATTATCATTCACCCAAACCCCTCGTTAGTTTTTACACTAAACAACTACGTATTTTTTTTTGGGCCTACAAAGGGGAGAGGAGACACCGGGGGGGGGGGGGGGGTGCGCCCCGCAACATAGCTATGGTCCTCACAAGTTCCTACCTCATGCTTCCACGGGTCAGGAGATGACAAAGACCGCCAGCTAAGGGTTGCGTACTTAGCTGGTAGTGCAGCCTGGGCACTGTTGTCCTTCTGACTTCAGCTAGATTGAGGAGGTGCGTGCCGAACGTCTGTCCACCAAGGAGGTGCGTCTGTCCGGGCATCCAGCGGTTAAGTAAGAAACGCTGTATCGCGTCAACTATACATTAGGTGGCAGCCGCACCAAGGCGATGTAGGCAGCGTGACCCCGGTGAAGTAGCATGCTGAAATCTTACCCTACCACGAAAAATGGAAGTATTCTTTATACCGTATATAATTTCAGATAATCCATGGCATTCCCAAGTATTGTATAATAATTTTGAATTGTTTTCTTCCCCCGTGGCTATGATAATGCAAGTCCTTCTACAAATGCAGCAGGATCAGTAGACATGCAGCCATTACAAATATAATTGTTATTATCATTTTATATTATAACATCCCTTCACAATATTTTTTTATGCTATTTTCAGCTTCGCATTTGCATCGTTGTAAGTTTTGGCCCATCTAACTAACGTTATGTATTTGAAAAGATGGGATGGTTTTTATATTTTTTAGAGAGAGGATTATGTACGACAAATTCTACAAAAAAAATTCTTCGTCCAAAATAATTAATTCAAAACTAACATTGTTTATGATCCTACATTTTCTATTTTACAGACAAAAAGAATCATTTATGGGTCCAGTAGGAAAAAAAAGTTATCGAGGAATTTCCTGTCGTTTAGTTAAAAAAAAAAATTTTCGTTTTGAATTTATTGAGTTTCCGTTTTTGGGCAGTAATAATACTCATATGAAATTTATCTCGCATTATTGTTTGCTTAAATTTTCTTTGCTGTTTTGCTAGGCTGCCAGGTGATCCACTTTATTTCATTATATCGCGTTGGAATTTTCGCTATTTTAGAGTTTCAATCATCTAAGATCGCAGCGGAAGTGGCAAATAGCGGCATTTAATTGTTATATGTACATTTTGTAGTATTTCTTTACAACATCGTATTATTTCCATCCAACAATAAATTGAATTAATAAATGTTAGTCTTGTAAAATTTCAATAGATTTAACAAACTTTTTCAGGATACCTCATATCAAGATTTTGGTGAATTGCTGCTATCGCTGAAAACGAACGAAAACGTGCTTATGCGCGAAACCACAGAACCCTACGCTTTAACATTTTACAACATTTCTTGCATTTCAGGATCAACCGAATGAAGATCATATATTATAGATACGAATGCTTGTAGTATTTTTTATTTACATAAATATATACACTATTATATAAATATTTCATGGGAATGGGAGGGACCATCAGGGCACCCGATTGAAGCACTCTGGATGGGGAGAGTGGGAATGCCAACTCCCCATTGCTAACAGTTTGTGAATAGAGGGCGGGCTCTTCTCCCCGCCCATTGGGGCATCCTCATGTTAGATAGCTTGCTCTTTTGACAAATTGTTCAGTCTTGTTGTTGGAAGGAGATTCTTTATATCCCTGTGGATACGTATAAGTGATGTTGCATATCGATCCACCCAACCCCTTTTTGGCCCTTCATACAACGGCATGATTAGGATAATCAGTGGTTATTAAAGCTTGATCAAGTCTAACAGAGAGGAGAGCCCATTGCTGTCGGACTTAGTTTCCGTGCTACAATGGGTGGTAGTACATATCATACATCATCATACTAAACAACTACGTATTTCTTTTTTTTTTTTTTTTGGTATATAAAACGAACATCTTATTTAGATTATCTAAGCAAGCGTATAACCAGAATGTCGTTTATAGCTTAGTTATTTAATGAGTTACAATAAAAATGTAAGCGACCATATCATATTAGCCTGGGTTATGGGGCACATACCATTTTTATCTAGTTTAAAAACTGTATCAATTGTAAAGAAACCTTTTCAAATAAAGCGCATGTTTCAGGAATTCAAAAAATCATTTACATTTACAGTTACATCATACAGCTTGCTGTGATTCTATACGATGTATTATCTAATCTTTAATTCAAATAAATAATATAGGCCATTATTTCAGATTCAGGGGGCAGAACCTTTTGTTCCTCATCCCCGCATAAAACAAAAATTGCTCACCCAATTCAACTAATCTATAGTACCTAGACTAGAGTAAATACATTCAGCACCCCATACTGGCCACCGTCATGAATTCGCAATTTCCAGTCATTTGCAGTGCAATTCTCACCCACTTTAAGCACTATCTGAGCACCACCATCTGAATTTAGTTTAACGAGATCGTTATCATTAGCGCCAACTTTGCGGCATATTAAAATAATTGGTTCTTCTATATCCAAAAGGAATCCAAATCATCCTGCAATCGGCCACGACCCACCCTTAAGACGAATCGGGATGGCAGCAAAAAAGCGATGAAGATGAAGATAATTGCTTCAAAAATGTTCGTTCACCTTCCTTGCCGCCGATTCTGTTATCTTTTCTTCGAAATTTAGCGGACAAGGACCGGAGAACCCAGTTGGATGCGCCTTACTTGTTCCACTGGTGCTGATTCAAGAAAACGACCTTCGGACGACACCCGTCGGCAATTGATTTTATCGATCTCATGTTTTATTCAAAAGGCGGCCCCTGGAAGCAGATTCTCGGCACCGGGACTACGAACTATCTGCTCCTTCATTCTACAAATAGGCTAACGTTTTCACTGTTTCACCGGTTTTGACCATGACCACCGATACCTTTCACTTTAGGTATAAGGTTCATTATTTAGGCGGTGTGACTTGCGTTTACTTTTACTGTCTGGTAATGGTAACGGTAAGTAGAGAATGATATTTCCAATTGGGGAGGAAAAATTATGTTTACTTTCGCAGAGACCACATAGCGAGACCACTTCTTTACAACTATTGTCATACATAGGCGGATAATCGATGTCTGACATCATTTTGGAATTCAGGATGGCGGTTTATGTTGCGTAAAAGTGAGAAATATTGTCAAATACTCTACTGTATCAAAAAAGTTTGATCAGAAAGTGCAAATACCTGAAAGCGATTTCAGACGGTATTTTGAAATCCAAGATGGCGGCTTCTGTTACGGAAAAAATGGGAAATACTGTCAAATACCCTGTAATACGGATATTTTTGAAAAGCAGACAGTGTCTTTATGCTGGAAATCGATGTCTGACTCCATTAAGGAGTTCAAACTGGCGGCTTCAGTCAGGCTGAAAATCGATATATGACGCCATATTGGAATTCAATATAACATTGAAATTGTAATCATTCCTCCAACGGTTGAACCAAACATTGGCCCGCAACCGTTTATTATTTATCAAATGAATCAGAAATCTGATTTTTTCAAATGTATTCATAATGTTACACGAATTTTCGTTCCCTTATCTCTGAAGCAATGCTTTATTCTCGAATATTTATTTAAGGTCGTTTATATTTTTCGTAGTAGAACAGAATATTGGTCCATAAATCTGAAAGCGTTTCAGAAATTAACTTATTTCGGTACGATTTTGAGATCGTTTAACTTCTCTATACTTTTATGACTAATATTTGGGTTAATACAATATCTAGGTGACCACCTATACAACATTGTCGAACACGGCATCTTCCTAGATGGCCAGGATCTCGAGTTACAGCTTATACAAGATATACATGTGTACAATAGCGCCAATTCTGAACTACTATCCACCAACCGAAAGGCCTTGACCCAATGATGAACTTTGCTGCAGACAGTAACTTTCCATATGGCCAGGTTCTCGAGATATTCCATTGTTGGAACCAATTAATGCCATTGCATGCCAGCTAGCGCCACATACTGAGCCAATCTCGAGTGCATTGGACCACCACGAGGTAGCCCTTGCCCTTCCCAATAAATTTTCCAAGGGCACCATCCATCTATGTGGTGTAAATCATAAGAATATTCCACGTTCAAATTATATTAATTTTATCAGCTACGTGCGCCTCCATCCCGATGGGTGAATTTGCTGTAGCAGGGCGCAAACGCCCACTTTCAGACAGTGCTGACACTTTGAAAAGAGTGAAATCATTCAACAAAATTGAGAAGCACTTCAAAATTGAATAACTTACTTTTCGCGGACAATTTCTTGTTTTGGATTTCACAGAAAATGTCTTGTTTTTCATCGAATACATCCTTTATGCCAAATCTAGCATTCTCTTTATGTGCATTGGATAACGCAGAAAATTACATGTTTATTTAATGATGATAATGTTGAATGAAACGCGTAAAAATTGCACTTCGTGCATGCAAGCCAAAGCAAGCGTAAACAACGAAATTGTTTGTAAACTTCTATACAACAGACCTGATTTCAGCGATATCTGGCTTAAATTTACACGACATCCCGTAAATTTATGCCATATCTAGCATTCCCTTTATGTGCATTAGATAACGCAGAATATTAAAAGTTTCTTTCATTTCGTGTACAGTGAATACGTCTAGAATTTGATGAATACACAGAAAAAAAATAATTAATTTTAACAAGCGCGTAAAATTTCCCCTCAAGGAAAATTCAACTACATAGCATGCACATAAAGTGAAGGCGATTATTTGCACAGATTTAAAAGACGATTTAAATTTACACCTACTATAGGAATTCAATTGTTCATCTGTTGCACAAAATTTCTTCAAATGTTTGTAAACGAAAAGTATAAGCATTGAAAATAACTCATGGAAATCAAAATCGCCAATAGTTGTCTGCAACGCATTGCAGACTCCAGTGTCAGTCTTGATTGATGATGTCGGTTTGTGCGTGAAAATGTATGTTTGTGTACACAAAAATATATAGGTACAATAAGTAAAAAAAAAATCAGTGGGGTTGTGTTTAACACACGACCTGTTGACGTAGACTACGTTAACCCGTTTGATTAGTTTCGTAGTGTACTGTTCTAATGGGACGTTGGGTTAGCATAAATAAGTGAGAAAGTATGTTAGAACATGCTATGAGTCGCTTCTTAGAAATTATTTGGCAGCCGTGGAAAGGGACGTTTGGTTTGAATGTTAGTATGATGAAAGGGCAACAATTGTGCTGCCTGTAGTGATTGTGTTGATATAATCGACACCACCGACCATTATCCTTATCGCGTAATCTCGAAAATCTATCGATAAATGATAAAGCTTTAAGTGTTCACACTGTTTCAGTTATTTTTAAATGTTGATTTGACATCTACCCTTGCCGTAAGGCCTAGTCTGATCAAAATCGCGTTGATGTTTGTCCTCAAAGATCGTTAGACCAGCATTTGATTTATGTTAGCAAAAATCTTTTGTACATTCTTTAGAAAGTATTTGCACTTTGTCAAGCTGGTTGACCACATGATTTTATTTCCCACCTCGAGTTTAAAGCCTTTTTCTAGCTTTCCGACCAGTAGTTAGCAACGCATTACCTCTGGTTGCTTCCAGTTTCGCCTGATAACCTCGAGTCCGCTCGGAATCGGAACATGGTCAATTCGGAGGATTTTTCGAATGTTCGATCTTAACGCGCTTCCGAAATTTGCGCAAACGGTTGGCATCAAAACGAATAGGCATTGCACTTATTCACCCTTTCACAGTTTCTCAAAACTTATTTCTTCCTAGAAGTAAAACTCTATCCAACGCGAATCGTTAACACAACAGAATAACTATTCATTACAGTTTTCATTGAAATGTGCATGTTCGAGAATCAAAACCTTGTCCGTGATAGGGAATTTCTTGAAACATGCCAAAACACAACATTCTTTAAAATTTTCATACACCGATTGATGAATATACATGCGAAATATATTAATCTTATATTTGTAAAATTATACATACCTTAATAAATAGAATGGCAATCGAATAAATTTCTTGATTAAAGCAGTCTCAAAAATAAATCAATCAAGAAACAATCCAATTCTTAGCGTCCGGTGTTTAAATTTTTCGTTTCGGTAGCCATTTGTAAATTGTACAAAATGCTCAAGGTATGCAACAAAGAGAAAACTAATATTGTCTTAGCCACCGCTGTCAGCCAATCGGTAAGAACCAAACATTCCAATCAAACAAACTCTCTCAAAATTAAATTGGTCGTCCTGAAAAGGACGGATTTGAAATGGTCCGCATTTGAATTAAAACCCTCTCTGCGCTTTACCAAAAGATGTCTATCAAATATCACACACACATAAGCACCTTATTTCGCTCCTCGTGGTTGCACCCACCAGCTGGCTACAAAGACATTATCTACCAAATATCACACACACACACACAAGCACCTTATTTCGCCCCTAGTAGTAGCACCCACCGGCTGACTGCAAAGACATTATTTGTCCAAGCAACCGCCTGCCTGGCACACCACAGCATAATGTATGGATGCCTAGCAACGGTTGCCTAGCCAACGGCTTGGTATCAACAGACTGCAGTGCAATCAGCTACCTGACCAATTGGTAGGCCGCCAGTGCACTTTCTATGGTGCTTGCCACAGCCAGCTGCCAAATCCAAATTGGCGTCTTGCCGCTCCGCTGAATGAAGCTAATGCACTCTTCAGGGTACACGCTATCGCCCGGCGCCAGCTGCCAATTCATACTGGCTCGTTGCTCCGCACAGCTTCAGCTCTGCAACACGAATGAGATAATTTGCGAAGGTGTACCCGTTTTATATCGTTCACTGCTGCATATGAGACCTCCCTTGCTTACATTTGAAATCTGTGATAGTAAAATTGAATGCATTGAGTAAATTTACTCTGAAAAATCGGCATTATAAGACATCACCTCATATTTTGGTTATTTTCAATAGCTTGAAATTGTCAACGGATAATGTTTGATAGTTGAATTGATACGCGGGAAAATTTCCAATCGATTGATGTCAACATCTTGAAAATCTATTGAGCATTTATTAAGTTATTAGCGTTGTTCGGGTATCGCAGGTTGGAACTGGTTCCAACCTAGGTTCAAAAACGAATTCGATATAAGTTCACACTTAAAAATAATGAATATAACGAGTGATGTAATCCTTGTTGCACGTAAATACTTTGAGACTATAAGATAAACATGACTCAATTATGTGTTCCGTTTGATGTGTTGTTAAACCCTAATTTGAAACCCAAAATAATCAATACTGACATACTCAAAGATACACAGATAAAAAGAAACATTGAATTTTCTGCGTTATCTAATGCACATAAGGGAATGCTAGATTTGGCAGAAAATAATGGGATATTTCTTGTAAATTTTAGCAAGATAGCACCTAAATCTAGCCTGTTGTATGAAAGATTGCAAACATTGTTGCATGGCGCATGAAAGATTGCAAACAATTTCGTTGGAATTAAACGAGGGGAAATTTTACGCGCTTGTTGAAATTAATTATTTTTTTCGGAGTAAGTTTCGGATGCTACACACTTAGAAAATATGAATTTTACACGAGACGTAATTTGTGTTATTTATGTTATTTATGTTTTTCAATGTTCTTTTATCTGTGCACGTTCACGCAGCGCAACACTCGTAATTCATTTGCTTATACTATTCATTAGTCTGAACATGGCGACAAGTTCAAGCATCCTTACAATATTTTAACGTAGGACTACGTTTCTCTTTTCTATACCGGGTGTCATTTCAAAATTTTGAAAAATGAGAGCGTTACGCAAAAGTGAAAGGTTTTTGAACTCTAATAACTCTTGTTTGACTGGAACAGAATGACTTCATTTTTATACACCGTTTGATCAGAAAAATTTACAAAGTGTTATTAGTAAAAGTGTGGTCAACTTTTGACGTAGGACTACGTCTGTGTTTTCAATACTGGAGTACACGTTCGAATTGCGAAAATTTGGAGCGTCACGAAAAATATATAGGTTTTGAACGTTAATAACTAAGTCATTCCACGATTGATTTCCAAAATGTTTGCACCAATCGATCGGAACATTTTCTACGCTTCGATTTAAATATTTGAAACTATTGATTTTTAACATGCAACTAATAAAATTAACGCAAATATGAAGTGATGTCTTATAATATCGATTTTTCATAGGAAATTTACCGAATACACAGTACTTTCCGCGCACAGACTTCATATTTAAGTAAGGAACGTCTCCTAGGCAGCCATGAATGTTATAAAAGGGGTACACCTTCCCATTTTGATTTAGTTTTCCGGCGGTCGTGGAGCTGTGCAGAGTAGAACCTGCAGATGGACGAGCAGTCGCTGCCCAGAGAGGCGTTGGTGCAGTTGGCTGTTGTTGCCGATGCTCCCGTCAACTTCGCTGCTAGAAAGATGGCTGCTGAAGCCTACGAGTTGGCGGGAAAAAGCCGCCCGTGACAACGAGACAAGAATCAATCATCTCACGTCACCTGCAGATGGCCACCCGCAATGAAGATGAGATGAACCAAGAAAGAAAGTCCAAGTTCAATCGCGAACTGTTTCTCCCCCGTCAACTAAATCCGTCCTTTTCAGGACGACCAAATTAGTTTGCCAACTAAAGAGTTTATTTGGTTGAAATTTTCTCTTGTGATGTTTGAAATTAATTTCAATTACCGCGCGCCGGCTGAACATAGCATTCATTAAACGTCGGGTCCCGTAGTAAATGACAAAGAACGTTGAACAACCAACGTACGGAATTCGAGTCGAACTGCGTCACTTCAGACCGACCATGTGGTTGAGTTCGTTGTAGTTCCTAGCTATGCATAGCGGATTAGTTGCTGGCGGTGGCAAGCAAATTAGGAAAGGTTCGGTTAAGAAAATCATCCGTCTTGCGTGTAATAATTAAAACTAATTATTGTGGCGCAATAATTGAAGTTCGTCCCCCTTAGATGCTATTTGCAACACATTGCCTTCGTTGGTACCGCCTTCTTTCGTGCACTAGCATCCGATGCTTTTACCTAAAAGCTTTTAGCAGAACATTTTGATTCAGTCTTACGACAGTCGTTAAGCTGTGCAGTGGCTGTAGGATCGCAGTAGGCGGCGGCGAGCAGTCGCTGCCCAGAGAGGCGTTGGTGCAGTTGGCTGTTGTTGCCGATGTTCCCGTCAACCTTGCTGCGAGAAACATGGCTGCTGAAGCCTACGAGTTGGCGGGGAAAAAGCCGCCCGTGACAACGAGACAAGAATCAATCATCCCACGTCACCTGCAGATGGCCACCCGCAATGAAGATGAGATGAACCAAGAAAGAAAGTCCAAGTTCATTCGCGAACTGTTTCTTCCTCGTCAACTAAATCCGTCCTTTTCAGGACGACCATATCAGTCAACTAAAGAGTTTGTTTGGTGAAAATTTTCTCTCGTGCTGTTTCAAATTAATTTCAATCACCGCGCCCCGGCTGAACATAGCATTAATTAAACGCCGCTTCCCGTAGTAAATGACAAAGAACGTTGAACAACCAACGAACGAAATTCTAGAACGGATAATTCGAACCGAACTGCGACACTTCAGACCGACCATGTGGTTGAGTTCGTTGTAGTTCCTAGTGGTGCAGTAATTAAGGCATATTTCTGTTAAGAAAATCATCTAGCGTGCAGTAATTATAACTAATTATTGTGGCGAAATAACTGAATTTCGTCTCCTTTGGTGCAATTTGTGTCACATTGCCTTCGTTGGTACCGCCTTCTTTCGTGCACTAGCATCCGACCCCTTTACCTAATAGCTCTTAGCAGAACAATTTGATTCAGTCTTACGACAGTCGTTAAGCTGTGCAGTGGTCTTAGGATCGCAGTTGGCGGCGGCGAGCAGTCGTTGTCAGAGAGGCGTAGGTGCAGTTGGCTATTGTTGCCGATGCTCCCGTCAACCTCGCTGCAAGAAATATGGCTGCACAAGCCTACAATTTGGCGGGAAAAAGCCGCCCGTGACAACGAAACAAGAATCAATCATCCCACGAGATGAACCAAGAAAGAAAGCCCAAGTTCAATCGCGAACTGTTTCTCCCCCGTCAACTAAATCCGTCCTTTTCAGGACGACCAAATCAATTCTCCAATTAAAGATTTTATTTGGTTAACATTTTCTCCTGTGCTGTTTGAAATTTCCATTACCGCGCTCCGGCTGAACATGGCATTGCTTTAAACGCCGCGTCCCGGAGTAAATGGCAAAGAGCGTTGAACAACCAATGAATCAACAGATCCATAAATATCTGCTACGCGCTAGAGATAGTGGCCCTCTGAACCATCGTAGAAAATACAACCGTGGCCGTATCATAATTAAAGGGCGATACGGTCAAAATTTGGTCAATATCAACTTGAAGTATTTCTTTCAATTTTGCATTTAAAAAACCTGAACACCCCTCATTTTGAAGGTGTGTGTGTAGAATGTTGCTCCTATTTTGATTTTGGAATTCACTCTTCAGTTGTCAAAATGCCGTCCAAGCAAGAAGAGCAGCGTATCAAAATTTTGCTCGCGCATCGCGAAAATCCGAGCTACTCGCACGCAAAGTTGGCAAAATCGCTAAAAGTTGCCAAATCAACCGTTACAAATGTAATTAAAGTGTTTGGGGAACGTTTGTCGACAGCCAGGAAGTCTGGATCGGGGGGAAATCGAAAACCGGAAGCCGCTGAGACGACAAAGAGAGTTGCCGGTAGTTTCAAGCGAAACCCTAACCTATCTCTCCGAGATGCCGCAAATAAGCTGGGTGTATCGTCTACAACCGTGCATCGAGCCAAAAAACGAGCCGGACTATCGACTTACAAGAAGGTAGTGACTCCAAATCGCGATGATAAACAAAATACGACGGCCAAAGCGCGATCCCGGAGGCTGTACACGACGATGCTGACGAAGTTTGACTGCGTGGTAATGGACGACGAAACCTACGTCAAAGCCGACTACAAGCAGCTTCCGGGACAGGAGTTTTATACGGCAAAAGGAAGGGGAAAGGTAGCAGATATTTTCAAGCACACGAAACTGTCAAAGTTCGCAAAGAAATATCTGGTTTGGCAAGCCATCTGTACCTGTGGCTTGAAAAGCAGCATTTTCATAGCTTCCGGGACTGTCAACCAAGAAATTTACGTGAAAGAGTGTTTGAATAAACGTCTGCTGCCTTTCCTGAAGAAACACGGTTGTTCCGTACTGTTTTGGCCGGATTTGGCATATTGCCATTACGGTAAAAAGGCCATGGAGTGGTACGCCGCCAACAACGTGCAGGTGGTTCCCAAGGACAAGAACCCTCCCAACACGCCAGAGCTCCGCCCAATTGAGAAATACTGGGCTATTGTCAAGCGGAACCTAAAGAAGACCAAAAAAACTGCTAACGACGAGCAGCAGTTCAAGGCAAACTGGCTTTCTGCGGCGAAGAAGGTGGACAAGGTGGCTGTACAAAATCTGATGGCAGGGGTCAAGCGTAAGGCCCGGCAATTCGGATTTGGAAAAGCGGAAGCCTAACTGAATATTTTTCCTGAATTTTATAGTAATTGAACTTGAAAAGAAATTTAATTTGATTTTTTAAATAAACGATTTCACCGATTTACACGCGTTTTCCCTTGACCAAATTTTGACCGTATCACCCTTTAAGAGCCACCAAATGCTTTCTAAAGAGTGAACAATAGAATTTTGGCCCTTTTCAAGACTGACTTAAATCAATTAGCGGATGGCCCTGACGTGTATGGGAATTCGATTGCTGCGTAGTCCTACGTCAACTTTGCGTACAACCCCATTGGGCTGTCCCTTATAGTTTTTTCTCTGACGGTAATTTGATTTAGATCCTTAGGAAGCATTTGAAATTTAAGAACAAACGCAAATTTCTGTCTAACGGGCCGCACCTTTTATGTGCATCCAAGTAGACTTGAAAAATACATGCTTTTTTCTAAGAGTGTTGATATAAAGTATACAGAAAACAAAGCAGAATTTTCATTGTGATGTAAATATTAGAGCTTGTAAAATTGTATTTCCCGCCACACGAATGAGCAACTTGCATAAAATAGAAGTAATAAAGGCGAGCTTTTGAATAAAACATTTTCCGCAATCAATAGAATGTTCCAGAATTTTACACGAATTATAGTGTTAATTTGCAGTGTTAATTGTTGTAAGTTTTGTGACGCTCCATTTATGTACATAATATTGAACATAAATTCACACTACTGTGTAGTGTGAATGGAGCTGTGTAGGTTTTAAGGGAAGTTTTCCCATTATATTATCTATTGTATACCAAAAAACCCGAATTAATCCCACCGATGGTGAGACTGAACCCTTCTTACACTTCACCAGAATTACGAGCTCAAATGTGGCCAATATTTGTACTGGATACATATTTTCATCCTGGAATATTCGATATATCATACATTCAGTTTATAAAATGAACTATTTGTCAATCCTGAACGTATTGTTCATCGATGTGATTAAATTATTGCCATTAATAGCCTTTAACGACCTGTTCATGTTAGTTATATAAAAGAGGAAATAAATATTAGAAATTTCATGTAATCAGTCCATAGAATGAATTATTAGACAATCCTAAACGTTAATTTAGATTATCGATATGGATTCACGATGCTTAATAAGTACATGTTCGTTGAAAATTGTACAGTTATAGTAAAAGGAGGCTTCGTGTAATTTTCGAATATACTCGTTGCAGTTCAAGACCGGACCGCTCGAGCCAATCCAAGCTACTAATTCTATAGAGTCGGTTGTTTTGGGCATATCTCCATGACGGATAATCCAATCATGATGAAATTTTGACCAGTAATTTGAGGATCAACAGCCGTCAACAGAACTGAAATCGGTTCACAAGTGGCTGAGAAACCGATGTGATATTATTTGTAACGCAAACACACACACACACACACACACACTCACACAGACACTGTGCTCAGTTCGTCGAGCTGAGTCGAATGGTATATGACACTCGGCCCTCTGGGATAAACAAGTTTTCAGGCGATCTTAATACCCCTTCTTTTGGTGTAAGAAGGGTACAAAAGCATTTTAACAGACGCGTTAAATTTCTGCTCGTTTAATTTCGAGCCTAGCAAGTGTTAACAACGTAGTTATTTGCAATCTTTCATACAGCATACAACATTGTTTGCAATTTTCCCAACAAAAGACGATGGCGATATTTGGAATAAACTTGCTGAAAGATCCCATTAATTTATGTCAAATCTAGCGTTCCCTTTATGTGCATTAGATAACCCAGAAAATTAACAGTTTCTTTCAAACTGTGTAGTTTGTGTTCGTCGCATTTTCAAATTGGAATATATTTTTAATGCATACGATATGAGGGGTCGTAGAGTTCTCTGCGTTTATGTACACAGTTTGAAAGAAATATTTAATTGCGAAAAAAATAATTAATTTTAATAAGCACGTAAAATTTCCTCTCGTTGAATTCCGAGCCAAACGAGGCGTAAACAACGAAATCGTTTGCAATATTTCATGTGCCATACAACAATGTTTGCAGTATTTCATACAACAGGCTAGATTTAGGCGTTATTTGGCTTAACTTTACATGAAATATCTTCATTATTTTCTGCCAAATCTAAGATTTCTCTTTATGTGCATTAGATAACTGCAGAAAATTAAAATGTTTCTTTTTATCTGTACAATGCTTTACATAAAAGGGAAGGTCACTAGATTTGGCTGAAATTAATAAGATATTTCATGTAAATTTATACCCCTGAATCTTGTCTGTTGTATGGAAGATTGAAAACAGTGTTGTATGGCGTATGGAAGATTGCATACAATTTTGTTGTTTACGCTACCTTTGGCTTGGAATCAAGCGATGGGAAATTTTACGCGCCTTTTAAAATTCATTATTCAATTCTATGTATCATTTCCTTCTATCTTCATCAGGACGAGTTCTCGATTGTTTGAGATTATATCACTTCTATTGATGGAATCAATGATTAATCTAAAAAATACTGCTTCTATAGATATATCGAAGGATGTCTAACAGAACTTGACAGTGCTGAGATCATTTTGTCAGAACTCAACGATATTTATAAACAATATTTTATTTCTATATTCGAAGAGGAAGATTTCTAGGAAGAATCTATATTCCAAAATAAACCTTTGATATATTTTTCAGTAATATTTTTTCATGGTTCCCCAAGTTGAAAATTGTATTATTTCGAACATTATGTGTAATACTCTTGTAATTTGAGTTATCAATAGAGCAGATGCTCTCGTTCGTCTTCTTATCGCCAAGAAACAAGCAAAATATTAATTCATTTGATTTGGTAACAAATTAGGTCAATTCAAATAGCTTCGCATAGTCACTGAACGCATAGTCAACTGACAACTGACATAGCACACCTTGACTATGATCAACAATCAATATGAAACTAGGGATTTGAAATTGGTTCACTGTTGTAGAACTCCTTGGTTCGAAATATACCAGGTGCAGACTGCACACCTTGCAATCACATTCTTATACGCTCTTCTGGTACTTTTGTTTAGATTCTCTGTGTTATTTTGACAGAATATTTGAGGGTGTGTGCGGGTCGTGTGAGAATTATGTTATTAAGGGCAAATCATTCAGCTTGGGACCGATGTGCTGGTACTTACAGATCCAAAAACTATATCCATTTTCTTTTTGATATCATGCTAGAACCGCACTAGTTTAACCATCTGAGGGGTTTGTACAACTTAAGATTTTTTGCCACAATGACTCAATGCCCATGCTCATGTTTATGCTAATGCTAACGCTAAAATTGTGACACGTCAGTTCGAAAGTAAGATAATTGGTTTACTTGAAAATATAAATTTGTGAGAGAAGGGGCAACATAGTGCACATCATATAGTCTACGGTAGAGTTCGGTTTGGGTATATTTTTACAGGAAAATATCACCGGCCGATCAAAAAGAGAAACAGATTGTATCGACACACCAAATTGAAGTTAGGGAAAAGAGGAGAAACAGGGCACTTATATGGTAGCTTATACCTCCCTGATTAAGCGGCATAAAATAGGATTCCTTTTGCCTACTGTGCAAGGGGACATAAAAAAGGTGCTCTACATACAACAATCAAAATGTCATCGAAGAGATATCTAAACTTCAACACTGAAAACTGATTAGATATTCAGACTTTTCCTGTACTAATGAATTTAGCTAAAATCTCGAATACCAACTTTTATTAATCACACAAATATTGTGATGTTGTGTTATAAAAATCCATTCCATAAGATAAAAAAATGTGAAGAACAATAGACAAATATCAATTTAAATTAATACCAACACACAAACACACATAGTATCGATAATAGACCTACTGAAATGTCCTCTTTAATTCGAGAACTGGACACTGAAGAGTCTGTAAGTCGCAGACAAAATAGGCCTAATAGTCAAAAGATAAGCTTTTTTCTTATAGTATTTATAGGAATCTGTTCGCGTTTACTAGAGATAGTTTGGAAAAGTTTATCAGTTTAATATTTTCTAATGAAGTGTTAGTTCAAATTTCCCTAGTTTTACAATTACAATCCCATCTATTAGTACGCTCGTAAAAGTGTTTAAACAAAAGTGAACTGAAAATCTGATCTTAGCCACGATTACCTAAAATTTGTAATGCCCTAGCCTTTTACCCTAGCCTTTTGGATCAGATGCCAGTTTAATTTCTATGGACTAAATCATGTTTTGCAGCGCGTACTTTGTTCTCAAATGCGCTTTGAAATTTTCTTAAAATTAAAAATAAAAACCCTTCCAAATGAGAATATATGGAAAAATGCTTCACTTCGCTCTACAACCAGCGTTATATATACGTACAAGAAGTTGTAGCATTAACAATGGCCTCATGTTTTAGGAGCCAACGAAAAAGTACTTCCGTCACAGGCTAGCTTTTCTGAGGTCACTTGCCAAAATTTATATACGAAACTTTCCTCTCCCTTATTGGCTATGAAATTTTAACAAACTGTAAATGGCTTAACCTCAGATTGCTCAAACTTTTGATAATTTCTGTTCGGAGAGAATGTTCTTCAATGCATACTTCACCACAATTCGTTTTCCCTTCCTCGATTCGATTCGCTTCCCAGAACACTTTCTTCCCAACGATGAAAATTTCAAAACTCTAATTCTAACTATGCATCCCTGTGTTGTTGTTGTTGTTCTTATTGCTGATGTGCACTTTTGGTCACACAACTTTATAGAAGGAAGCAACCGATTCCCCAGTGTGTCTTAGACATTTCACTGCCCGGTTGTGATATTGGTCTGGTCCGTTTCTTGCCGGGGGCAGCTCGCTGTTGCATCCAAGTTAAATTTGTTTGCCAAAGTCAGCCACATTCTCGGAGAAACAATTAAGTCAAGTGCATAATGCAAATCATTTTATTCTTGTGGGGATAACTTGTAGCAGAAAATTCCTTTCGTTGAAACGATGAAATGTTTACCACGGAAGTCATTGACAATGCTTGTTCCAATGCTTGAGATATAATACAAATCAGAGCTCCGTAAGGTGAAACCAGGATGACAGGATAAGAGTACCTTAATAAACTCATTTTGCGCTAATTATGATGCAATTAATAAAAATACTGCTCAAAGCTTGTTACTCTACGGAGAATTCCATTACTCGTTCTGTAATGATCCTGAAATACGACGCCTTGATTCTATCTCGCATCTCATTTGCTAACTCCAACTTCGTTGACCAAGGCGTAAATTAATTAGAGTACACTCTAATGAAATAGTGCTTTCACTGGAAAAAATGAACTCATAGGATAATAAAAGGGAGGAACCGTGGTAATCACGCGAGCTGTCGAGGAAAAACTACCTTGCAGTTCCGGATAATGTTGAAAAAGCAATAATTGACTCAAGTAATCACGTTAAAGCTTACGTCGTTGAGTTGGCACTCCCTGAGGGCGTTATTAAACAACGGAAGGATTTCAATTAAGAGATTAAATACTAGTTCTGATAGAAGAATCAGAGTGATACATGTTTGGCAAGCCGGTGATAAGCAAACCAGTACTTTATTGTAGCTGACAACATACTTGTAGCGTGACCTGGGTTGGCTAATGCAATAAAACTTCTGTTAAGTTCAAACACTTGTAAATAACAATAAAAGGTCGCAACGCATCTTACGTAATCCATGAAAAGCGGACATGTTTTTTATACACCCTGTGAATTACGCGTATCTTTCTGATTTTCAATCCTCTTCAAATTGCGAGAGTGCACAGTTAATAAAATTTACTGAAATTTTCAATTGATTTTCATGCAAATAATTAGAGCATTGAAAAAGATTTTAAATTTCAGTCGAGCGTAAAACTGAAGAATTGGTAAGTTATAATTGTCTTCAGTTTTACACGAATAGTAAAAATCTCATGTAATTTTCAACTTTTTTTTCGCTTACGTTTCAGCCACGCACTCACACTTATGCACACTGGTAAGAAAAACGATAGTTTTTATGGCACGAGCTTTTTAGAAGGTTGTTGTCTACGCTGAGTAAAATTTTGAATGATAGTCAACGATCAATTGTTACATATTTCAGCATTCATAATACAACAGTTGTGAGTCCTTCAATCACCACCCTGATAAAAATAACCATACAATTACAATAAAATAATATAAAATAACATTAAACTCTAATCCTGACCATGAATCTTATTGTTCATGAATCAGATAAATGAAAAATGCATATTGTCATTACAATAGATATTATTAGGTGCGCAACTAAGTTCCCGCTGTTTAGCAATAGATGGCGCCAGTAGTCAGCGCTGGTCGAATGTTGTACATCTCAAGCGTCATAAACCAAGCTCAGACATATGGTAAACAAACCGCTCTACCAAATCAGTGATTTTGGTTTAGTGTTATATATTTTGGTTGTTTGAAGATGTCTGATTTCGTGCTAAATAATCGTCATTTGCGGGAAGTGCTGATTTTCTTTTTTCATTCGAAGAAAACGGCGGCTGTAGCACATCGAGAGCTCCAAAAAGTTTACGGTGATGCTGCTCTGAGTGAAACAACGTGTCGTGATTGGTTTCGTCGCTTCAAAAACGGCGATTTCAGTGTTGATGATCGTTCGCGTGAAGGAAGGCCAAAAAACTTCGAAGACTCTGAATTGGAGGCATTGCTCTATGAGGATCCGTGTCAAACGCAATAAAAGCTTGGTTCAGGATTAGGAGTTTCCCGCCAAGCCGTTTCTAAGCGATTGCATGCGATGGAAATGATTTAAAAGCAAGGAACTTGGGTTCCTTAAGATTTGAAGCCAAGAGATGTTGAGCGTCGTTTTTTCGTCTGTGAACAACTGCTCCAGCGGCAAAAAAGGAAGAGTTTTCTACATCGCATTGTGACGGGTGACGAAAAATTGATTCATTACAGTAACCCAAAACGGAAACATTCATGGGGACTGCCCGGGCATGCTTCAACATCGTCGCCTAGGCCGAATATTCACGCTGCGAAGGTTATGCTGTGTATTTGGTGGGACCAAGTTGGTGTTATTTATTATGAGCTGTTGAAACCAACCGAAACCATAACCGGGGAACGGTATCGAACTCAATTGATGCGATTGAGCCGAGCACCGCGCGAAAAACGGCCACAATACGAGCACAGACACGAAAAAGTGATTCTTCAGCATGACAACACTTGATCTCACGTTGCGAAACCCGTGAAAACCTACTTGGAAACGCTCAAATGGGAAGTCCTACCCCACCCGCCATATTCTCCTCTGATATTGCACCGTCCGATTATTACTTGTTCCGTTCGATGGCACATGGTCTCACTGGTCAGCAATTCCACACATATGATGACATCTCAAAATGGCTTGATTCTTGGATAGCATCAAAAGACGAACAGTTCTATCGAAATGGTATTCACGTTCTACCAGAAAGATGGGAGAAAGTCGTAGCTAGTGATGGGCAATACTTTGAATAATTCGTTTGTAACCTTTGTTTTCAAAATAAAGTGCCTTTTTCACCAAAAAACAGCTAGAACTTAGTTGCGCACCTAATACATTACGATGGGAAAGAAAGGGGTTTGAAATTATTCGAATTTTTGTAGGGAAGATCAGGGCTAGATCGCAAAACACTTGACACTAAACAAATAACGTTTGCATTAAAAAAAATAAACAAAAATTGCCGATTTTTCATGGGTTTACCTTCACACGCACTGACAAAACCACCCATGCAGCATCAATTATAGTAACCCATGAGTCAGCAGACAAAATTTGATAGCTCTATCAGTCCAGCTCTAACCGTGATGGCAAAAACAGTGAAGCAACTCCGTTCAGAAGTGTGCGCGTTCAAAGAACGGCACCCCACAGCGTCGAAAACGGACATCTTGCGGTACTTTGTGGACGCTGGATACGCTCGTTCCGGCATCTACAACAGAATTTTTTTGTAAGTAAGCTTAAATAGTTACCTTCCATGGGAAATGTATCGAAAACGATTATCTGTCTTAGCTTTTTTTTTATCACCATCAAAAAAAGTCCATTTTGTTAATGCAAACGTTATGGTGAAACATAGATAAATGAGTGAAAATTGGGTTTCCTTATTCTTTTGTTTCAAAACATATAGGGAAGCGGAACCTATGTTCACCATAGTACATATATTCATCACATTCTGCAGTCATCCAGCTTCAAACGTAAAAAGATGTTCAATTTCTCCAATAAACGGACGCAGTTACCAAAAATATATAATCCTGGCAAATAAAATTAGGTCTTCAATATAATTAAAAGCTACAAAAACGTTTCGGAGACTTAAATTTTGTAAAAATAATGAGAAGTCAGATTTTCAACACAATTTCTTACGGCAGCAGGGTAAATGCACCCTTCTTTTGGGGAAATGCTCCTTAAACTTTGGAAAAATGCTCCTTAGATGCGTTTGCCCGGTATAATGCAATCGGAGGTATTTATCTTCTGGTTGGCACTTGCCGGTTGTTTTGACGGGTCTTAAGTTTCTTCAAGATTGTATAGCGGAGCCTCGCTCCGCAATCTTCGAGGTAGTTTAGACGGGTTTAAATTTCATTTTGACGAGTCTTAATTTCATTTTGAGAGTCTTAATTTTATTTTGACGACTCTTAAATTCAGAAACTTAAAACGCGTCAAAACTATACAATCTTGAAGAAACTGAAGACCCGTCAAAACACCCGGCAAGCGCTAACAAGAAGGTTAATACCTCCGATTGCATTATACCGGGCAAACGCATCTATGGAGCATTTTTCCAAAGTTTAATGAGCATTTCCCCAAAAAGAAGGTTGCATTTACCCTTTGCCATTTCTTACCTTTGCACTACAAATTCGTCGTATTTATCTAACCGTACTAAGGAAAATACCCGAGCCAGACTCCAAGTTTTCTCTTTAATTGCACTTTATCCTCACACATTTTCGTTGCGTAATTGCACAAACCATAAAAATCACACTTCACTAATTACACTTGCCACACGAGAATCTACGAATACGTGATAAAATACGAGAAAACTATGGGATTAATTTTCACAATAATTTAATTGCACCTATTCTGAACCGTGTTTACAATCGACGTAATCGCTTGATGTTGCCAAACTATTTTATTATGACTCTTATTCGAATGAAATGGGTTTGGCAGTACATCAATATCACCTGTTTTGTGGGAGTGCTACAAATCGCCCAAAATTAAACTTTTTTATTTTTCCATAGATTAAATAAATAATAACATGCTTCTAATTATAGATATTTTCAATATTAACCGAAAAATAAAATCCCACATTTAATAATATTTTTCCATCTCTGTTGAATTTGGCGGCACTGCTCACATACTGTATAGCATACACATCAACATGCACACTAGTTCAATTCATAGAGCATTCTATGCCCAACGTTATGGTGAGTCTTGTTGTCAATATTCTCATGGAAGAATAACAAACAAACCCGTTCATTTTGTCTTGGTTATATGCAGGCTATCCAACACAATTAAAGTGCTGTCAAATGATCTACTTCATGCGAGAAATTTAATTTTGGGTGTAGTAGTGGAGAGCATTAACTTGTTTATATTTTTTCATGATTAAAATCAGTACGATTAACATATGTACACAGATGGGATTAATGTTTTTCGTGATATTATTAAAATAGGTACATAGCAGTGGCAACTTTTCCGCATTAAATTGGAAGAAAATTATCAGAATCGAATGTTTTGTGCGTTGCTAAACGATTAACGGTAAGTGGACGAATAAATTGTGAATAACTTGTGTACTTAGTGTTCGGTATTCAGTGCATATTCACCGATTTCCACTGGAGGTCTGCTTATTGAGCTCAAGATAGGTACCGCTTCCCTATATTTCAAGCAAAGGAATCGTCAGTGCCTTCCAGAAAGCACACCGACCACACAACGAAAACGCATTGGACGCGGTCAATTGTTTCAATCGAACTCCAAAGCTATATAAAGTAATCTGAAGAGGGTTTTTATCTAAATGAAGAACGAGAGTATTCACTCTAGAAACGAATTTTACTTCAAAATCTTGAGCAACTTGAAATCGAAGCATTTCCATCCTGTCAATAGGATATGCTCCAAATTGTTAGCAGATGCTGACAGCTTCTCTGATTGGGAGTGAGAAACCTAGGGGCCGTCACCACTTCCCAATCAGGAATTACTTACCTTTGGTTCTCAACCTGAAAGAAAGTTTCTCCCGCTTTTCGGGTAAGCCATTCAAAACAATTTGTCTTACAATAAATATGTGTGCCTCTAAGCGCTTCCTTTATTGTTTACGACGTACTGATACAAAAGGTTAAACGTGTGTGTGTGATAAACTCCGCTTCTTCTTCTTCTATTGTTTTTGAAAGAGACTTTAAGCCTTCGGGTCATTCGTCCTTATAAATATAATTTACGCACTGCCTCATCTACGATCTAGGCTCTTGCTCTCTAATCTACTCTAGTGATTGACAACGCTACAATGCACGCGGTAACTTAACGTCGGTGCGTGCTCTCTCTCTGCGAGAATTCCTTTCCCTCTCTTCTCTCTATGGGATTCATGTCCCTAGGACTAACGTCTGTGTTTTCAATACTGGGGTACACGTTCGAATTGCGAAAATTTGGAGCGTCACGAAAAATATATAGGTTTTGAACGTTAATAACTAAGTCATTCCACGATTGATTTCCAAAATGTTTGCACCAATCGATCGGAACATTTTCTACGCTTCGATTTAAATATTTCAAACTATTGATTTTTAACATGCAACTAATAAAATTAACGCAAATATGAAGTGATGTCTTATAATATCGATTTTTCATAGTAAATTTACCAAATACACAGTACTTTCCGCGCACAGACTTCATATTTAAGTAAGGAACGTCTCCTAGGCAGCCATGAATGTTATATAAGAGGTACACCTTCGCATTTTGATTTAGTTTTCCGGCGGTCGTGGAGCTGTACAGAGTAGGATCTGCAGTTGGACGAGCAGTCGCTGCCCAGAGAGGCGTTGGTGCAGTTGGCTGTTGTTGCCGATGTTCCCGTCAACCTCGCTGCGAGAAACATGGCTGCTGAAGCCTACGAGTTGGCGGGAAAAAGCCGCCCGTGACAACGAGACAAGAATCAATCATCCCACGTCACCTGCAGATGGCCACCCGCAATGAAGATGAGATGAATCAAGAAAGAAAGTCCAAGTTCAATCGCGAACTGTTTCTCCCCCGTCAACTAAATCCGTCCTTTTCAGGACGACCAAATTAGTTTGCCAACTAAAGAGTTTATTTGGATGAAATTTTCTCTTGTGATGTTTGAAATTAATTTCAATTACCGCGCCCCGGCTGAACATAGCATTCATTAAACGTCGGGTCCCGTAGTAAATGACAAAGAAGGTTGAACAACCAACGGACGGAATTCGAGCCGAACTGCGTCACTTCAGACCGACCATGTGGTGGAGTTCGTTGTAGTTCCTAGCTATGCATAGCGGATAAGTTGCTGGCGGTGGCAAGCAAATTAGGAAAGGTTCGGTTAAGAAAATCATCCGTCTTGCGTGTAATAATTAAAACTAATTATTGTGGCGCAATAATTGAAGTTCGTCCCCTTTGATGCTATTTGTAATACATTGCCTTCGTTGGTGCCGCCTTCTTTTGTGCACTAGCATCCGATGCTTTTACCTAACAGCTTTTAGCAGAACATTTTGATTCAGTCTTACGACAGTCGTTAAGCTGTGCAGTGGCTGTTGGATCGCAGTAGGCGGCGGTGAGCAGTCGTTGCCCAGAGAGACGTTGGTGCGATTGGCTGTTGTTGCCGATGCTCCCGTCAACCTCGCTGCTGCGAGAAACATGGCTGCTGAAGCCTACAAGTTGGCGGGAAAAATCCGCCCGTGACAACGAGTCAAGAATCAATCATCCCGTGAGATGAACCAAGAGAGAAAGCCCAAGTTCAATCGCTAACTGTTTCTCCCCCGTCAACTAAATCCGTCCTTTTCAGGACGACCAAATTAGTTTGCCAACTGGAGAGTTCGTTTGGATGAATTTTTCTCTTGTGCTGTTTGAAATTTCCATTACCGCACCCCGGCTGAACATGGTATTGCTTTAAACGCCGCGTCCCGGAATAAATAGCAAAGCGTGTTGAACAACCAATGAACCAACAGATCCCTAACTATCTTCTACGCGTTAGAGATAGTGGCCCTCTCAACCATCGTTACTACAACTGGTGCCGTATCATAATTAAGAGCCACCAAATGCTTTCTAGAGAGTGTACAATAGAATTGTCTTGGCCCTTTTCAGGACTGACTTAAATCAATTAGCGGATGGCCCTGACGTGTATGGGAATTCGATTGCTGCGTAGTCCTACGTCAACTTTGCGTACAACCCCATTGGGCTGTCCCTTATAGTTTTTAAAAAATCAGTGGGGTTGTGTTTAACACACGACCGGTTGACGTAGACTACTTTAACCCGTTTGATTAGTTTCGTAGTGTACTGTTCTAATGGGACGTTGGGTTAGCATAAATAAGTGAGAAAGTATGTAAGAACATGCTATGATTCACTTCTTAGAAATTATTTGGCAGTCGTGGAAAGGGACGTTTGGTTTGAATGTTAGTATGATGAAAGGGCAACAATTGTGCTGCCTGTAGTGATTGTGTTGATATGATCGACCAGCTGGAGATCATTATCCATACCGCGTAATCTCGAAAATTTATCGATAAATGATAAAGGTTTAAGAGTTCACACTGTTTCAGTTATTTTTAAATGTTGATTTGACCTCTACCCTTGCCGTAAGGCCTAGTCTGATCAAAATAGCGTTGATGTTTGTCGTCAAAGATCGTTAGACCAGCATTAGATAGTAAGTATGTTAGCAAAAATCTATTGTACATTCTTTAGAAAGCATTTGAAAAGTGTTTGCACTTTGTCAAGTTGGTTGACCACTTGATTTTATTTCCCACCTCGAGTTTAAGGCCGTTCTCTAGCTTTCCGACCAGTAGTTAGCAACGCATTACCTCTGGTTGCTTCCAGTTTCGCCAGATAACCTCGAGTCCGCTCGTCATCGGTACATGGTCAATTCGGAGGATTTTTCGAATGTTCGATCTTAACGCGCTTCCGAAATTTGCGCAAACGGTTGGCATCAAAACGACTAGGCATTGCACTTATTCACCCTTTCACAGTTTCTCAAAACTTATTTCTTCCTAGAAGTAAAACGCTATCCAACGCAAATCGTTAACACAACAGAATAACTATTCATAACAGTACTCCTTGAAATGTGCATGTTCGAGAATCAAAAAATTGTTCGTGATAGGGAATTTCTTGAAACATGCCAGAACGCAACATTCTTTAAAATTTTCATACACCAATTGATGAATATGTATGCGAAATATATTAATCTTTTATTTTATTTATTTGTAAAATTGTATATACCTTAGTAAATAGAATGGCAATCGTATAAATTTCTTGATAAGAGCAGTCTCAAAAATAAATCCATTAAGAAACAATCGAATTCTTAGCGTCCGGTGTTTAAATTTTTCGTGACGGTAGCCATTTGTAAATTGTGCAAAATGCTAAAGGTATGCAACAAAGAGAAAACTAATATTGTTTTAGCCACCGCTGTCAGCCAATCGGTAAGAACCAAACATTCAAATCAAACAAACTCTCTCAAAATTAAATTGGTCATCCTGAAAAGGACGGATTTGAAATGGTCCGCATAGTAATTAAAACCCTCTCTGCGCCTTACCAAAAGATGTCTACCCAATATCACACACACAAGCACCTTATTTCGCCCCTAGTAGTAGCACCCACCGGCTGGCTTCAAAGACATTATTTGCCCAAGCAACCGACTGCCCAGCACACCACAGCATAATGTATGGCTGCCTAGCAACGGTTGCCTAGCCAACGGCTTGGTAACAACAGACTGCATGACAATCAGCTACCTGTCGTAGATCGCCAGTGCACTTTCTAAATCCAAATTGGCGTCTTGTCGCTCCGCTGAATGAAACAAGTGCACCCTCCAGGGTACATGCTATAGCCCGGCGCCAGCTGCCAATCCATACTGGCTCGTTGCTCCGCACAGCTTCAGTACTGCAGCACGAATGAGAAAATTTGCGAAGGTGTACCCGTTTTATATCGTTCACTGCTGCATATGAGACCTCCCTTGCTTACATTTGAAATCTGTGATAGTAAAATTGAGTGCATTGAGTAAATTTACTCTGAAAAATCGGCATTATAAGACATTACCTCATATTTTAGTTATTTTCAATAGCTTGAAATTGTTAACGGATAATGTTTGATAGTTGAATTGATACGCGGGAAAATTTCCAATCGAATGATGTAAACATCTTGAAAATCTATTGAGCATTTATTAAGTTATTAGCGTTTAATTTGTAACAATATTTCGTGACGGTCGCTGATTTTTAGATTTTCAATTGACACCCTACCCTTCCCGTAAGACGTAGTCTACGTCAAAAAAAACGGGGGGTGTTCACACGACTATTTTTTCCCCCGTACTCCCCGCGAATCTCTTTTTATATCAAAACAACACAAACACCAAACCCACAACCCACAAATTAATAAACGAACAATAAAAACGCTTTATCTACCCTTCACCCCCACACGCACGAAAAACCAAAATTAACCCCCCTCCCAATTAATCCAATAACCAACCCCCCAAACGTTCCCCCCAACCCAACCCCCAAACCCTTCCCCCAGTTTCCGCGGTCAACCTCCCCCCCAAGCGACACCCCCCCCGCCACGCACCCACCCAAAAAATGAGTAAAAAAACGAAGGTGGTTATTCATACATAACTGCATTGACTGGACTCTTTTGTTGAGAAATTGATTCATCGATTGATGAATTTCTACTATATTTTATTCAGTCTAAAGAACCATGAAACCCCTGGCCGTTTCCCCTTCTCCATAACCTGTCCCCCTTCTTAATTTTTTTTTTTTACCCCCCCCACTATCCCCCCATTTTTTAACAATGGCTTTCGTAGTCATTTGCTCTTGAACAAAAGGTCACAAATACAAATTAAGCACTCTTTAAGGAAGAAGAGTTTTATTTCTATCCGCTGATATATTCAATTTGGAGGAATTGTATACAACTTCCGATAAATTAGCAGACAAAGTGTTTGTTTACAAAAGCAGATTCTTCCTAATCAAATGTTGGAACTAAAATGTCCAACGTGCTTGTAAGTGTGAAATGGATCCTGTGTTTACGGAGGAAAATGGTTCGCGATTGAAATGTTCTTATCAATTTTCTTGGGCTGCAGGACAGCCTGAGTGTTTGGCGGCACGTGATACTACGATAAAAATAGGCATTTACACCGTCTTCAACTCGAGATTGTACGGACTGAAGATTGAACATATACCCAAAAGTTGAAAAGGTGGTAAAAAATGCAATTGCAGTTTATACTATCATATCTTGAGAAATCCGCATGATTCAGAAAAGGCAATTTCGCTCATTTTGATTCACAAAGCGTTTTATGGTACAAATGAAGCCATGCAAATGTGTGCAAGCGACTGGCAAGCAAAAATAGCTCGAAACAATTTTATCGATGTAGGCTCCATATTCAATCATCACCAACATACACCAACAATATACAATATGGATGAGTCGATATCACAAAATGCCGCAACGCTATTGGCCACTGTTGTATTGCCGCCGTCAAGTGTTCTATTTTTGTTCTCACTGATCATCGACAAAGCGTTTTATGAAATAAACAATGCCATGCCATTGTTGCAAGTTTGACACAGCGCCACACACCCCCCTAGCACTCCGGGTATGTATCTCGTCTTGATGTGCATTTTTTTTTTGTGAGCCCTCTCACTTTGAAACCCCCCTCCTACTCCCCACCAAAAAATCACCGCGAACAATACCCCCCCCCCCCCAATTATTTTTTCTTGCGAATTGCTGTTGCTTTTTTCCCCCCAACTATTTTAAAATTTTTCACCAATTTACGATCAAAAGCAAAAATGGAACAAAATCAAGCGAAATTGTATAACAATCTAACTTTTTTAGTTTGGGTGTAGAGCGAATTACGAAGAACTTAACCTAACACCAAGTAGACCAGTTTGGACTTTTTCGTTTTGCAAAAAGTTCCACTGGCTGGAGCGGGAATCGAACCCTCAACTTCATGACAACAACCGCTTGAACGACGGGCGACGCCGCTAACCACTTGACCACGAAGATGATGTGGGCGATTGATTTGGCCATTTTCTCCGGGACGCGGCAGTTTAAGCAACGCCATGTTGAAGCAGTGCGTGGTCATGAACATTTCGATGAGCTCAAGAGAAATTTCAATCAAACATACTCTTTAATCGGTAAATTGATTTGGTCGTTCTGAAAAGGACAGATTTTAGTTGTTTACGGAGGGATGATTTACGTCAGCGTCGACGGGCTTCTTCCGCTTGCCTCGTCTAGCGGACGTGCCAGCCACGTCAGGCGCCACATCAGCGTCTACTCGATTTCCAGCATCAGGGCCAAAAACTCGGAACATCTCGGAAAAGCGCTTTTTTATCACGAGAGCGGGATACACACGTCTGAACGTGTCGATGATCCAATAACGAATGATTACTATTCTTCTTCTTTATTATTTTAACGGGAATGCCAGGCATGTTTTATATAATGGCATATATCATAACATGACAAGAAGGGGGTTCTCAACGAAGGCAATGCAAATCAAATTTTATAAGAGGGGACGGGCCTCAGTTGTTACGCCAGACAGCAGCGTGGAAATAAAATCATTAGTTTTCATTAGAGCGACAGGGGTTTCGGAGGTTAAATTCGCCCTTGTCAGGGCCTCAGAACCCTATCCCAAGAGAGTTGAGATTTGGACACAGTTGCTTCTGAAACTGCATAACAATAGTAACAATACAAACAATAGTTTGTAAATATTGGTCAGAAAAATTATAACTCACATTTTAAAACTACCTGCAACTAACCTAACCTATTATCTGCACCTAATCCACTATGAACCTATGTACAACAAGAACTACAATGAAGCTAACCTACCCCCTACACTGAATATGTGAAACACATAATTGGTCTGCCGTGCTGCAGTTCGGCTCAAATTAACTTTTAATATTTCGTTTGTTGAATATACAACGTGCTTGCTAGTTTTAACATGGCAAATAGAGATTTATATACGGATACTAATAAAAAATGTTGCTCATTTTCTCCAGAACGTGGCTTTTCAAGCAACGCCATGTTGAGCCGGTGCGTGGTAATGAACATTTCAATGAGCTCAAGAGAAATTTCCATCAAACATACTCTTTAGTTGGCAAATTTATTTGTTCGTCCTGAAAATACAGAGTTTTAGTTGTTAACGGAGGGAACATGGTTCGCGATTGAAATTTTCTTCTCGGTCTTCCTGGGCAGCAGGATGGCCTGAGTGTTTGGCAGCACGTAATACTACGATAAAAATTGGCATTTGCAACGTCTTTCACTCGAGAGTGTACACACTGAACATTGACCATAGAGCGAATTACAACGAACAACTTAACCTAACACCCAGTGGATTAAACTGGACATTTTCGCTTTGCAAAAAAGTTCCACTGGCTGGAGCGGGAATCGAACCCTCACTCCATGGCAATAAACGACGGGCGACGCCGCTAACCACTTGACCACGAAGATGGTGTGGGCGATTGATTTGGCCATTTTCTCCGAGACGCGGCTTTTTCAACGCCATATTGAGCCGGTGCGTGGTAATGAAAATTTCGATGAGCTCAAGAGAAATTTCTATCAAACATACTCTTTAGTTGGCAACTTGATTTGATCGTCCTGAAAAGGACGGATTTTAGTTGATAACATGGTTCGCGATTGAAATTTTCTTCAGTGTTCTTGGGCTGCAGGACACCACTCTGTGAAATGGTCACACCGGAGAAAAGTTTGTTCAGCTCCTCGTCGTTGCCAATGGCTAGCTGCAGGTGACGTGGTATGATTCTGGTCTTCTTGTTTTCACGGGTGGCGTTTTCTACCACCGTGCTCCGCAGACAAGTCTGCCGCATACGAATGCACAGCGAGAACTGATGATTGGTCTGTCGTCCCCACATGTTTGAAATTCGCTGGCACGGTAACTGTGGCAGTATGAACCAATCAGAGCGAGGCGCAAACATGATGTCATTTTCGACCAATAGCGTTGGGCGTTTAGACATTTTTCTTTTAAGTACATTTTAATTAGTTTAAACAAACATTATGAATTAAGTTTGCAACAGGGATTCAGCGTTGATGTTCTACCTTGCGAATGAAATACTTATCGTAAAATGTCTGTGGGCCAGAGAGGAGATATTATCGTTCAAAGTCTCCAAACCCGCGTAACGCTTGCGATTTCAGAAATTTTAGAACGGCGCCCCAATACAGGAATAGAAAAGAGAGACGTAAGTCCTACGTCAAACAAATTTCTGCCATGCGCGTTGTGCTATAAATAAAGATGGCTACCAAGAATATCACACACACTCAGCCACCTGATTTCGCTCCCCGTGGTGGCGCCTACCGACTGGCAACAAATCATCACCGTCTTGGGCAATCGACTGCCTAGCACACCACTGCATTTTAGTGGCTGCCTAGCAACGGTTGCTTAGCCAAGGGCTTGCTAGCAACAGCCTGCAGCGCAATCAGCTACCTGTCCACTGGTTGGTCGCCAATGCACCTTCTATGGTACGTGCCACCACCAGCTGCCAAATCCACATTGGCGCTTTGCCGCTCCGCACTATAAGGCTTCGTGCCATCGAGGTTGCCTCCAGAGTTTATGCCAACACCAGCTGATGATCCTCGATGGTTCGTTGGTCTGCCCAGCTCCAGTACTGCGACTCTAATGAGTAAATTTGCCTACTAAATTTGTTTTTTATTTCCAATCTTTGTCCTATAAACTAATTTACATTGTAAAGAGCTTCAGCTTTGTTTTAAGAGGTTTTATGTGTTTTAAGTGTTTGATGTTCTTTATGTTTTAATTAGTTTAGCAGTTCAGCCCTTGGGACATTGTTTGTTAAAATTTGATAACCTACCTAATCTACAACTAAAACTAAAATTTGAAAAATCCTAAGGGTGGGGAACCAGATTCCGGATGACCTGGTGATCCGATGTCAGGCAGCGTGCCCTGTACCGATTGATAGACTCACTAAAGCGATCATCGAGCATGTTTATCTCGGCCAGACGGTGGACCTCAAATGTTCTTGTCCTCGGAGGGGTGTTCAGGATCATCCTGAGGAACTTATTTTGAACACGCTGGAGTTTCAGGTGATGTGTTTTTGCGCAAATTTCCCAGATTGGCATGCCGTACTAGATGACTGAAAGTATGATTTGCTTGTAGACAGCAAGCTTGTTTTTCAGGGATAATGTAGACCTTCTGTTGATCAATGGGTACAGTAGCTTCAACAGAACGTTACACAGTTTTGTCAACCTGCTCCCTGAAAATAAGCTTGCTGTCTATGGTGACGCCAAGATAGACAGCTGATTTGGCCCATTCCACCGTTGTGTTGTTTAGGCTAATTTTACAATCCTCAGGCGGAACAAGTTTGGGAGAGTTGGAGTGTGGAAATAGGATGACCTGGGTCTTCGCCGCGTTGATACAGATCTTCCATTCGGTGAAGTATTCTGACAGAACATTCAGGCTTCGCTGCAGTTTCGCTGTAAGCGCTCTTGTTACCCTACCATTGTGGACAACTGCGGTATCATCGGCGAAAAACGACAGAGATCCATTTTCGGGGAGCGGGGGTATATCCGAGGTGAATAGGTTGAACAGAAGTGGACCTGGTATACTTCCCTGCGGCACACCGGCGGAAATCTCCTGTGTATCGGAAACTGCACCTTGCAGCGAAACACGGAATGTCTTGTCCGTCAGATAGTTTTTAATTATCTTCACCAGAAAGATGGGAAGATTGTATCGATGCAGCTTGTACACCAAGCCACGTTATCAAAGGCCTTCTCGATGTCGAGAAGTGCCATGGCAGATGATTTTGAAACAGACTTGTTCCGTCTGAGGATGTTAATGACTCGAATAAGTTGTTGAATTGTCGACCGACCACGTCGGAAGCCAAAGTGTTCGTCAAGCAAGATGTTCAGCTCGTCGGCAGATGAAAGAAGCCGACGGTAGATCGTTTTTTTCAAACAGCTTGGATAATCCTGAGAGAAGGCTGATGGGCCTATAGCTCTTGGAACACGAAGGATCTTTCCCAGGTTTCTGGAAGGGGATGACTTTGGCTGACTTCCAACTCGAGGGGAAGTAGCTAAGTCGGAGACATTGGTTGAAAACCATCGCCAGATGGTTATAGAACTGGGGGCTCAATTGCTTGAGCTCCAAGTTCATGATGTTGTCGAAACCTGGGGCCTTCATGTTCTTTGAGCCTTTGATATAAGTCAACAATTCATCAGCTGAGATCTCCAACTCCTCTGTGAAATCGTTGGGGCTTAGATGGATGTTAGTAATAAGCGCGCTAACGGCAGCTTCGTGTGGACTGATGATGTTTTGTCCGAGATTATGGGAGCTGATGAAGTGTTGACTTATCTCAGCAGCCTTCTCTGCAGGAGTTATCAAGCGATCCTTAGTGCCATTGTTGTCTAGTGGGATCAGCAGTGGAATGGGCTTTGGCTTGGCTTTCAAAAATTTTGTCATCTTCCAGAACACATTTGCACAATCTGGGAGAGAGCGGATCTTGTTGGAAAATTTGTTATTCTTAAGGTCCACCATTCTGACCTTAATAATTTTCGTCACTCCATTGCAGTGACTTTTTAGCGTAGGCAAACCAGTTCGCTGGTATTGCCTTCGAATGGCGTTGCGCAATTGAATAAGTTCTTTAGTGGGTCTATCAATGGGAACAGAGTTGCTCACCTGATCAATCACCGGTACATGTTGCTCCCGGACCTGGGAGATCGCTTGCTCGATGCTCTGCAGCTGCCGTTCGATGTCATCAACCGAATCAAGGTGCATGTCGAAATCGATGCTGTCGTCAACGTGTTGTCGGAACCTCTCCCAACTGGCGCGGTGATAGTTCCGTCTGGTGATTCGATGCCGGTTGACCGAGGAGCCAACTTCGGCCACCACTGGATAGTGGTCCGAGCTGAGCTCCTGGTGTACGATCGGCTGGGCGATGTTGTTCCCCATGTTGGTGAGGAAGATGTCGATTGTCGAATGGACCCCGGATCTGCTCAACCGGGTGGGAGTATCCGGGCCCAGGACGGTGTTATGTCCCTCTTCCAGGTCTTCCTGCAAAATTATTCCGTTCCGATTCCGCCGGGTGTTCCCCCAGGTTTCGTGTTTCGCATTCATGTCGCCGGCGATGATGAACTGCCCCTGCCTCCGAGTTAGCTAACGGATGTCGTTTCGTAGGGCCGTTGTTGTTCCGTTGGTGGTACTGGCTTGCTTGGGACAGTAGGCCGCGATGATGGTGATAGGGCCGACGGTAGTTTCGACCTCGACTCCGATGGCTTCGATAGACTGCAGCTGGAAGCTCGGAAGCAGATGGTAGTTGATGTTGTAGCGCAGGGCGATCGCAACTCCTCCTCCACTAGAGCCGCTACGATCAAGTCGCACAATCCGGTATCCTGGAATGAAAACGGTGAGTTCCGGCTTGAGATGTGTTTCGATGACGATGGCGATGTCCATGGCCTTCCTGTTAAGGAAGTCACCGAGCTCGATTGTTTTGTTCCGGATGGAACAAGCATTCCAATTTACGATGTTGATGGTGCGATTATGGTCCATACTTGAAAATAAATTTCATCGTCACGGATGTGACGGCTTTGAGCTGTTCCTCCTTGGAGCGGCAGGAACGTAGTTGGCGGTAGAGCTCTTGGATGAACTCGACCATTTGCTCCGAGTCGTAGAGCTGTCCATCGGCGGGTGGTTGCGTGGAGGAACTGCAACCTGGATTGGCCCAGCCTGGAGGAGGAGCCGGCATGGAGGCGGTGGCGGCTGCCGCGAATCGATGTTGAACGGAGGCTGATGGGTGGTTTGCTTGGCGGTGATTCAATGGGATCGGCAATAGATTTGACACCTGGTACCGGAGCGTCGGGAAATTTTCTTCATCCAGTCGAGGTGGCGGACGGCGTTGCCCAGGCCGGGACTTAGTGGATGCCTGTTTGCGGATCGCCAGAAACTCCGCACGTTTGGGACAGGTTCGGTTGTTACCTTCGTGGTTAGCGCCGCAGTTGGCGCACTTTGGTGGTGTTCCTTCATCGATTGGTGCACAATCCATGGTAGTGTGTGCTCCGGCACACTTGCCACAACGTAGTTTCATGTGGCAGTTTCGAGTTCCGTGGCCGAATACAAGGCAGTTGCCACACTGCGTCACGTCATGCTTTCTCGGTCGATACCGGTCCCACTCGACAATGACGTTGAAGAGGGCCCGTATTTTCAAACGGGTCCGCCATCGTGACGGAACCCTTCTCCAGATGGACCAGATAGAGTTGGTCCCGATGATTTCCCTGTTGTTGACGTCTGATCGGGAACACCTTCACTGGTTTCAGAGCTGCCGCTTGCAGCTCAGCAATTATTGCCTCCCGAGTGAATTCCGGAAGGCCACGCAGAATCACCTTCAGCGGCCTGTTTCCTGGTGCTTCATGGGTATAAAACTCATGTTTCTTGATGACTAGGTGAGCACCAACAGCATGGTAGTCAGCCTTCGTCGAGCACATGATCTTTGTGCCGGTACTGCACAGCTTGAAAAGCGGTTGAATTTTGATTGCTGCAAGCTCAGCCCTGAGAGCAGCGATGTCCTTTGATGTGGTGAAGAGCGGGGAGACTTTTACCTTCTTTGATACCTCCTGTACCGGGAGCACGGAAAATTTGTTGCTCGCTAATAGTCGAGCGTTAGGGACTGCTGGATCGGCGTCGTCTTAGCGTAGTCGCTTGGAGCTGCTCGGTTTCGGTATGGCGTCAGGAGCTGATGCCACTGGCGTGGATTTTTTCGACCCATTGCCACGCCAACAGGTCGAGCGAAAAAACTTGGTGAACTTTGCAGCGCTTGCTTTTGCCTTACCATCACCAAAAGATGAGCAAGCGCAGGTGATAGATCGCGAACCGGACACGCAATCTTGAGAAAGGGGGCGAGAGGGAAACACGGGGGAAAATTTTTATTGCGAGGGAGCGAAAAACACGTCCGTAAGTGTCGCTTGTTTGAACTGAACTGGGTCAATGATGATGATGTGTAAATTTGCGAAGGTGTACCCCTTTTATATCGTTCACTGCTGCATATGAGACCTCCCTTGCTTACAATTGAAATCTGTGATAGTAAAGTACAGTGCATTTAGTAAATTTACTCAGAAAAATCGGCATTATAAGACATCACCTTATATTTTCTCTATTTTCAATAGTTTAAACTTGTTGAAGAAGAACGTTTAAATATTTATTTTCTTTTTTTTTTTTGATACGCGGGAAAATTTCCAACCGATTGATGTAATCATCTTGAAAATCTACTGAACATTTATTATGTTATTAGCGTTTCATTTGTAACGATATTTCGTGACGGTCACTTATTTTCAGATTTTCAATTGACACCCTACTCTTACCGTAAGACGTAGTCTACGTCAAAATGCGCCTAGTGCTATGAAGCGATCACTGGCATAGAATTTGTCACATGCCGAGGATACTGCGGTGGCAGGTTCCACATGACATGTTCGAAAGTGTCATGGGCACTTATAGGCTATTTCACGCCACATCGCAAAAACTTGTTTTGGATGTGCGATAAATGTGCTGAGCTATATGAAAATTCACATCTCCATTCTATTACTAAGGCGGCTGATGAAAAATCTCCGTTGGTGTCTCTCACTAAGGCAATCAGGAAGAAATAAAACGGAAGCCCTCCGCTATATTTCTGACGCCTACAACCGGTACACCACCGGTAATTGTATTGCAGCGATGATTAATTACAAAGGACACCGATTTGATGCTCCACGATATGACATTCAACCACCTGTTTTTACACTGAGACGCACCAAATTTAGTGTAATTCAAGCCCTCGATCGTGTGGGTGTGGGAAGAGGGTCTTCCAAAACGCTACTGCAGGCAAGATATTTCCAGCGTTTTTGGACGCACCTTTACACGCATGGTTGTTACGCCAAACACCGGGACGCACTGAACTTAACATTATGGAAGCCCTCGAGCCCCCCATCGTAGTCAAGCCATTCCCGCCAGCGACTTACAGCCGTCCGGATCCTACGTGTGGGTGTGGGGTCTTTGGAAACGCAACTACAGGCAAGTACAACTTTCCTACTAGCCCGACAAGACCTGATTCGCTCTCCGATTCCAGCATATTTCAAGGAAGTTTAAAAACAGCACCTCAAGAAACAACTAGTGTTATCCGAATGCTGGGAACCACCGAGATTAGTGTTGTGGAAGCCCTGGACCCCCTTTACCATAGTCGAGCCATTCCCGCCAGAGATCTGCAGCCGTCCCGAACATACGTGTGGGAGTGGGCAAAGGGTCTTCCAAAACGCTTTTTCAGGCAAGTATGACTCCATTATTTGCCTAGCCAAACCTGATAGACGACTTTTTCTTAGCTGCCGTCGAGTCCAACTTCGACGTGATAGTTCTAACCTTAACCTGGCTCAATGATCAAATTCATACCACTCAACTATTTGGAGATCAGTTTTTTGGAATGATCGTAATCGCATAAATAGCACTAAATTTCGTGGTGGTGGTGGCGACTTGATAGCAGTTTCCAAAAGACTTCACAGTTGCCTGGATCTTACTCCTATTAACCCTTCGCTCGAACAGTTATGGGTCCAGATACAACTCCACACAGAAAGTTAAGTATCGGCGCCTCCCATGAGGAAGTCTGATTTATGCATTGAGGGCCATACCAGTTCATTTAGAGCTGTGTTATCCCGTTTAGATCACAACGACTTCGCTTTACTATTTGGCGAGTACAACCAGTCTGGGTTGGTTTGGAATATTCCCACGATTGTTTATCCCACAATTGACGTTCTTCATTTGCATATGCCACCTGTCTGCTATGCTTTGATGGATGGATTCAGCCTTCATGATTTAACGCAAATAAATTCAACGATAAACCGTAACTGCTTGATCGCTTTTGTCGAAGCCTCCGAACCATAAATTAATCTAAACGCCGATCATCCTGCGCTCGAGATTACTATCAATCTATCAGTTCTTATTGCCTACGATAACATCGTTGATCGACTTGGCCTGAATTTCCGTAGAACTGATTTTGCTCAAGTCAATTGGTAGTTCCTTGACTCGTGCTCCACTATCGATAAAGCGGAAGATTTTTTTGACAGGGTTGTGTCCCGGGCTATATCAGATTTTGTTCCACTTAGGAGACCTGCTCGAAAACCTCCTTGGTCTAATGCTCATTTACGGTACCTGAAACGTGTGAGATCGAAGGCTTCTCGTAAGTACTGCAGAATTAGAAATCAATTCACCAAGCGAATTTTCTCTACAGCTAGTACCCAATACCGAATGTACAATCGTGGCTGTCGGTGACGGAATTCCTTCAGGTGTACTAAAGAGTTGCTCTGCAGTGTTTACGATTCCTCTTTTGAAGCTTTTCAATATCTCGTTACGCGAGAAAATATCCAACGCGTTGGAAATCTTCGATCATGTTCCCGATTTTCAAGAAAGGAGATAAATAAAATGCCGAAAATTATCGAGGAATCGCTCTGTGCCTGCTCAAAAGTCTTCGAGATCATCGTCAACGACCTGTTGTTTGCTAGTTGCAGACACTACATCTCTCCTGAAAAACAAGGATTTCACCCCAGAAGATCGATCTCAACCAACCTTGCACCTTTTGTTTCCTCGTGTCTACGGAATAAGGAAGCTGGATCTCAGGTCGAAGTTGTTTACACGGATCTCAAGGCTGCTATTGACCGGGTCGACCATGCTATACTTTTGGCAATGTTAGACAAACTTGGCGTGTCAAATTACTTAGTTCGTTGGTTCAAATCTGACCTAACTACTTTACTAATATGTCGAATCAATCGAACTACTTTACTAATATGTCGAATCAATCGAACTACTTTACTAATATGTCGGGCGTACTTCAAGGCAGCAACTTGGGACCAACACCAATTTTCATCAACAAGGTTGGACTGATACTTCCACCTAACTGCAGATCGTTCTGTGCAGACAATATGAAAATGTATGTGGTTGTGCGATGCTTCGCTAATTGCTTACGACTACAGCACTTGATCAATAGCTTTGAAGAGTGGTGTTCTAGGAACTTACTCACTCTGAGTGTTAACAAATGCTTCATTAGCACATTCCATCGAAAATTGAACCCAATTGCATTTGATTACATAATAAACAATCAACCTCTACAGAAAGTTGATACTGTTCGTGACCTTCGAATCACGCTTGACTCCGGTTTGACATTTAGACAACACTTCACGGATATGATTACCAAAGCCAACAAAAAACTCGGTTTCATGTTTAAGATTTCCGACGAGTTTCGTGATCCAACCTGTCTGAAAGCATTGTACTGCTCTCTCGTGCGTTCTATCCTGGAATTTGGAGCCTTGGTGAGGTGCCCGTATCAAAGAATCTGGATTGCGAGGATTGAAGCAGTCCAAAGAAAATTTGTTCGTTATGCTCTCCGTCATCTGCTGTGGAATGATCCTGTCAACCTTCCAGTGTACCCGGATCGTTGCTCACTCTTGGGTATTAAAACATTGGAGCGCAGGCCTACAGTCATCCAAGCAGTCTTCGCAGCAAAAGTGCTGCTAGGTGAAATCGACTCTCCAGGAATTCTGGTCGAGTTCTGCAAACAAGAAATTTTCTGCAGCTCGGAACCCGTGCTGCAAACTCGATTCGGGTCGCGCTTCATTGAACTCTAAACTCTGTTTGACTTCAACTGTTCCGCTGAGACCTTCCGTCACCGGATTCAGCGTAGTTATAAGGAGAGCCGCTAGTTCAGAAATGGTGGTGGTTACGACGTACTGGCATTAATGGTGAAGATACTAGACGACTGATTCCATCACGAAAGATTATTTTAATTTTACTGACAAGGTTTGTGTGTGTACTAGAATTAATTTTGTTTTACTTGCTTTGTATTCCTTCTATTCATGTTGATCAATGTAGTGTACAGTTTAGAGCTAGGGGTTTTTCACGCCACATGGCTTTTCCCCATTACATTGCAATAAGACCTTCCAATAAATAAATAAATCAATAACAGGGTACTTTTTTATGCTATTTATTAATATTGAAATTCTGCAAGCTTGCAATCTGCTAATCGTCTGATGGCTCCATTTTAGCAACTTCTCCGTTACCGCTGTTTTTGATATTTTTCAAAATCAAACGCGATTTATTTAACTATAAAATAAAACTATAGTACTATTAGCACAGAGAACAGACATCCAAGCTCGAACATTTTTTTCCAATTTACTGTGTAAATTTTTAGAAGCAAACCGTTAAAAAAACAACGCTGCCTAGTCTAGGTTTCACCAAACGAAAATTGACAGCCTATCGAAGGCAGGCAAGTGGCGCCATCAACATACGATCCACCAAAACTAACGAAAACGAGCTGTAATTTTAAAATGGCAGTTACAGAAATTTACACACGGAGGGCACTTCAGCTTGGATGTCTGTTCTCTGCGCTATTAGTACAAAACCGCTTTCCCCGCGCCGACATCACTGTGTGCTACCCAGGGACCTGGCAACCCTATCCTATTTACTAGCGTTTGACAGTATGCAACATATCACGGGCCTTATTTCAATAAGGCCTGTCTGACGTTTGTTACCACGGGTAGGAACACCAGAATTGCTTACAAACAATGAATCTTTTGACGTTTGGTTGTTGGAGGCTAGAAGAAAATCGCTGTCCGCCAGGTCCCTGGTGCTACCTCATTGATTTGCATGCAGCCAAAATTTGATTTGGCTTTCCGTTCTCGTTCCGTTTCCGTCCTCGTTGCGTTCAGGCATTTAACAGCAAGACAAGGGACAAGCAAATCAAAAGTGAAAATGAATGAGCCGTCGAGTATATCAGTCTTACTGTGTACTACAACTCCGCGAAACTGATGCGCTTTAGACATTTTCTTTCTGGTACGCTTTCGCGAGAAATAAGCTCAAACTCAACTCAAATTAACGGATGCAGCCAAAAAGTTTGGAGTTCTCCTGTAGACACCCATAGGTTTCAATATTCTACGAAAGCTTTATGGTGTTTTCTTACGTTTTCCGGTAGATGGCAGCAGCATGGACATCACGTTACGCACGAGCGTCGAGGGTAAACCATAACTGAGTTTAATTAAACTCACTCCATACTGAGGAAAAGCAGTTTTTTTTCACGTTTTGACGTAGACCCCACATAGTATATGGAACGACTTAATCAGCGGTGAAGGCTGTCGTCAGTTGCTATGAAATTGGTGTAAAACCCCTATATTTTCAGGATTATTACGTAATTTGATGAAACGAACATAAACTCTTCACAGTTTGAAGGAAACGTCAGATGTTGCATAAATTCATGGGATATTTCATGTTAATTCAAGCCAGATAACGCTGTTAAAATTCATTATTTTTGTCCGGACATCTACCTAATGATTCCATGTACACTGAAGCAAGGATCATAGTAGAAAATACTATATTGTAGGTTTAAATTAAATATCCATACCTACATTTTTCAACCGAAATCTTTTCGTTTGATTTTACTATTTTTCTGTCAAAAGTACCTTGCCGTTTAGTATAGTCAACTGTCAACTGTTTAGTTAATTTAATTGCGAGCAACGTTATAGAATTGAAAACGAGTGTTGTCTACAAAAATAATATTTTCAACTATGATCCTTTTTCAGTGAATGAATCATGATTGACTACAAAGAAAAAATAATGAATTTTAACAGCCGCTTTGAATTTCCCTTTGTTTGAAGAGAACTTAATCCTCAAACATATGAAACCTTGAAATCAAAGAAGTCATTGAAAAATAAAACATTATATTGTGAGTTTTAAATATGGAAGTGTCACGCCGGATAGAAGTAAAAAAATCAGTGTCTTTTGTGTATACCACACGACCGGTTGACGTAGACTACGTTAAACCGATTGATTTATCCGTTGTTTCGTGCGGAACATGAATACTGTCTAATGGGAGTTGGGTTAGCATAAGAAAGAAGCATGTTAGAACGTCTGTTTCGCTTCTTGAAATCATTTGACGGCCCTGGAAAGAGACGTTTGGTTTGAATGTCGGTATGATAAGAGGCAGGTTGTGTGGCTGAAGTGATTGTCTTGATAGATCGACCAGTGGATACCATTATCCTTATCGCGTTTAGATTGTTAAGGATCTGTTTAATTTAAAGTCAATAAAAGTATTTTTGTAGTTGACAGTCGTGAAAACCTCCAACGATGAAAATCTCGAAATCTATCGAGAAATGTTTCGGTTTCAGTTATTTTCAAGTTTTCATTTGACCTACCCTTACCATCTGATCGAAATATCGTGGGTGTGGTACTAATAGATCGTTAGATCAGCTGTTTCTTCGAAAATTCTATTGCACACTTTTTAGAAAGCTCTAAATGATGATACAACCTTGAGTTGAAGGTTCTACTCCAGTGTCCCAACCAGTAGTTGGTAACGCATTACTTCTGACTGCTTTCAGTTTCGCTCGATAACCACAAGCTCACTTCACATCGGTACATGGTCGTTTCGGAGGATTTTCCGTACGTTCGATCCTAACGCGCTTCCGAAAATTGCTCATACGGTAGGCACCAAAACGATGAAGCATCGTTGCTTATTCTCACTTTCACAGTTTCCTCAAAACTATTTTTTTCCTAGAACTAAAACTCTATCCTACGCGAATCATCCAGATATTTTATTTGTATGAAATTTTAAATACTAGTGCTAGATAAAATGACATTCGTAAAACCTCTTGTTATTAATGGCAAAACTCTCAAAAATAAATCAATCAAAGAAATGATCAAAAAAAAATGGCGTCCGCTGTTTCAATTTTTCGTGACGGCAGCAATTTGTAAATTTCACACAATGCTCTCAAAGTTTGCAGCGAAAGGAAAACTGGAGTTGGTATAGCCACAGGTAATTGCCAATTAGTAAGAACTTGGAAAGTGATAGTAGATAAATTCCAAATCAAATAAACTCTATAAGGGCTATTCACATTAGGCCGGGCCGAGCCCCGGTCGGGACACGACCGAGTTATGCTACGAATTGATTGTTTGAGTGCAGTATGCGACCGTTCACATTAAAGCACCGGGCCGTGTTCGTGGTCTCACCGGTGTTTGACCGGGCTGGTAAAAAATATTTCTTGGCAACGATATTTTTGACAGCTCGGTCTCAGCACGGCTGGAAGCATGCGCTTTAATTTATATGTAGTTGTGAGCGATCTGCACAACAAGCGCAAATCATGTGTTTTGTGAGAATGCAGAAAACTTTTTTGGTGTTCCAAGCAAATTTGATTTGCGTTTTAAATTTGTCTTTACAAAAATGATCCGAATGTTTAGCGTAAATTGTCATTGCCGGGGACACAATTTTAAGGTGAATTGCTGCTCCGTGTATTATTTTTCCTATCTTTTATCTCCTTCTCTGGCCAATTTTCCTCGCTATTTCAAATTGATAAATCTCGATAGTTAGTGAATGAACATCAAATAGATCTATATCAGATTTCTTACAACAAGTAAGCATACAAACTGATGTGATTAAATATCCAATATCTAGTACAGATTCTGAGCTATATCAATTCTAAATTTTGAGGTAATGGTTGCCGTCGAAAATGCTTCAGCGTAAGCCCTTAAAGTAAATGTTTCAAAGATTCTACCAATTTCACCCATGTTTTAAAAAGACTTGGGCAAGGCCTTCGATATGAAAGGCTAGTTATTTATTTTTGTTTAACTTTATCAAAGGGTAAATGGCCCAAGTGTGTAGGAACGGACTTATTTTATAAATTTAAAATCAAATAAACTTTACTCTAAGAATATCAACAATCAACATTTGCTCTCAATTTTCCGAGGAAAATGTTCATTTGGCAATTGAATTTACTTTTGAGATTGAAAAGCTCCTCCATAAATAGGAATAGGTGTTCTTATAGTTGCGGCGGTATTTCATAATTCTTGTTCCTATAGTACGGCTGTTTAATGTAAATAACCATCTTTTCTGCCAGTGGCAATTAGCAAACACCTTTCAAAAAGAAACATTGTAACTGATAGACGGCAGCACAAGGGTTTACGATGCGAAAGCGCTCTCAAAGACAACACAATGTTTAGGAAATATTTCTACTTTAACTAAATTAACGGTTTAAATGCATTATGTCATGACTTAAATTGATAAGTTAACGATTATAAATGCATGATGAGTAACCTATCATCTTTATTTCTTAAGATAACTTTCTAAGTGTGTTTATATTGTTGTTGAATTAGTAGTTCAGAACATTTTAAACAGGTTTTCTATACCAGGGTTTCAGTCATCCGTTCAGTTTTCCGAAAGTAAAATTGACAGCGCCCATTAGTTTGCGTGGGAACCTTACAAATTCCAATTTTATTTTTCGTTCTTTTCAGGTGGATACTGCTGCAGAAATTTCTTTTCGATTCTTTACTTTTCCGTTTCAGTGAACGGAATTTAACATGGGATTGAGATAGAAAAAGAAATTTCTTTCGTACACGATACCGACCTTATGAAGTGCGGACTATTCGTGATTTTAAAAAGTGATTGCCACCAGTCCATGATGTAACGTAAATGTATCGCATCCAGGCTCGATCTATTATTTGCAATATTCGTCAATAATTTTGCGGTCGATAAACATTTCAAAAATTTATTTTCAAGCTTTCAACTATCAAAAATGGATTTTTGATACATAAAATTTTGGCTGGTTAAAACCAAAATATGGTAACTGCCCCTAAATTAATCTCATTGTTCCCATATTCATCCTACGATGAATCAAACAATTGAGCAGTTGAAGGATCGGTTTCGTTTTCTAATAATGTTTGCTCACGTTAAATAACTACAACAAACATTACTAACTATTCCTGTCACGTGTATATCGTTTTATTTCAAGTAGGATGAATTGCAAAGTGATGAGATTAATATAGGTACATCTTCCCTATGTGCGAGTAAACGCTGCAACAACAAAAACAAAAACAACTGAGATCCGTTGATGTTTGCGTGAAATCTACATCATAGAATCCCGGAACAATCCCGGTACAGTGTGAAGTAAACAAAACATACCGGCCGTGAAATAAAAGCTTTTCGAATCCGGCCCGGGCACGGCCCGGCCTAATGTGAATAGCCCTTAACTAGAATGAAAGATATGAAGAAAAAGTAAACATAACTAAAGTAAAATCAATTGTTCAGAAAGTTCAATCGATGTACAGTAGGTTGGAAATAGAATAGAAGTATTGAAAATTGAAATAAAGAGCATCGATAAAGTGATACTCGAACCAAGGACGTTATCATTGCCAAACATCCCACTGCGGGGGTGGTTTAGAAACATGACCCATTTGCCACCTCAACTGGCAATAAAAACTCGTTGGATCCAGCTCATGTACCACTGATCGCTTGTGATAGTTTCAAGCAGTAGTTTGTACACACTCTGTTTTGATGCGTACATGGGAGAGGGATCCTCTCCTTTTTGGATTTGTTTTTATACACAACGTCTGATTTTTACTTCAACTTTTCCCCGCACGGACAATACAAAAATAACAATTAAAGAATCAAGAATTATCCTTCAAACTATTGAAACTGAATAATTAAAAGGTTATGTCTTATAATTCCATTTTGCAGGCTAAGTTTACTAAATGCACAGTACTTTCCTATCACAGATTTCAAAACAACAAATTTCAACAGAACAAAAAAAAAAAAAACAAAGTACAGCTGAATGGTTTTGTATGCAAAGGTGACGTAGGACTACGTAGCTATGTGTAATGAATGATATTATGTTAATAGAGCCTGTATTAACTTGCTATACATTTGCGTTTCGGAATAATATACAGGCAGTTTAAATTTCCAAGCTGTGTTTGAAATTGTACACAAGATTTATGGTATGTGACAAATAGAAAGTTGAAATTATGTTAGCCACCGCTGGTTGACAGTTGACGTGGCTATAAATTCGTCACTGGCTTTTTTCAACCGCCTGCCTAGCCAGTCACTTGTTAGTAATAACCAGGTGAGTCGTTGGCTGCCTGTCCAACTGTTGCTTGCAAGTGCACCTCCCATTGTACTTGCAATCGTCAGCTGTCAATCCAATACTGGCTCATTGCCGCACCAAACAGCTTCAGGACTGCCGAACGATTGAAGCTTCACGCGAAGGTCCACTCGATACATATCATTCAGTGCTGCATATGAGAGTTTCCCTTCTTATCAGTTTGATTAGGCGCCTTCCTTACCTGGAAGACTTGAAGTCCGACCGGCTTCTTTGGTTGCTAGACGAACCAGACGGAAGAATTGACCTTCTTGGGAACGTCCCTTCCTTGCGTTCACGGAGTCGGGCGTCTTCGCTTTTCTTCCGCTGCCAGCTCGCCGCTTGGTCGTCTGGGTCTCCTTGAACGATTTTAGTATACGTGACACGGTCGAATTGTCGATTCCCAAATGATTCGCGGGATTAGCCTGGTTTTTCCCGACCGCGCCCATATTTTTTGTCGAAACACTTCTTGCTTGGAAGCCATCTCGGTAACCACTTGACAGATTGTGACGAAATTTATCTTTATTAGAGATAAAAATGTGATCAAAGCTACCACGTTTCGGTACATTACTAATTATAAAACTATTCTCGGTGCTGTAATGTTTATTATGCTATTATATTAAAATTTAATTCAAAGAAAGAACAAATAGCTAAAAGAAAGAACATGCAAATTAATAATGCATGCTGAGTTTACTCTGTATTGCCCGATGATTCTCGACTGTAGAATACACAAGGCTCACTATTTGAGCTTCAAGTCTTTCTCTAGTTTCTATTGGTAAGACAGTAATCTTACAATCTATAAATTGGCCAAATGCTGGGTTACTTTCGTCGTTGGCAATGTGCTTGTCCGGTAGTGTAGATATCTTATTAACGATTCCGTCGGCTTTTAGTTTTCTTGTTGATGCTGTTGTCCTCAACCAACTGCTGGAACTCATTGATCTGGCTTGAGCTTGGGCCAGCATCGTTTTCGGCATGGTTGCTAGTTGTTCCGAAAGATCGTAATGAATTACAGACAGATGTATTACGTACACACTAACACTGACGCGACGCAATATTGTATTTCAGAGCCTTTCTTCACACGTTAAATTTTAAATTTTATTCGAATTTTTATGGTTCTTCAGCATAAAAGACTAAACCGACTTTGGTATTTTTCTAACGCCCTCCGTAATGAAGTTCATGCTTCGTTCTAAGCAAATTATCATATGAATGGATTATACACAACAAATAAGTCCATACAAAATGAAATCATATGAGCAGAATGAAATGAGAAGTACTTACTTTCGTGTATTGACGTGATCTTTCAAGAAGAACAATTGTTCCATAAACTCCCATGGATGATCTTGATCTATCACCCCTGCTCCTGATCGATAGGACAGCTATTAATTTTTCAATTCTATGACATATCTGTCTCTGATGGACCTCCAGCGAGTCTTTTACGCATTGACTAAAAATAGATGAACAAAAACGATAAATAATGTAATTGTTCGGTATAAGGATGGAACCGCATGAAAACACTCACGTATTGAAAATTTTAATACTGTTAATAAATTGAGAAAAACCAGTCCGTCCTGAGCCGGACTAGGTGCGCTGTGTCTCTTCACGCCACTCGTTTGAAGTTGTTAATATTTCTTCGTGTGTGGTTTATTTTTGTTTACCGAGCAGTTTAACGCATTGCAGGGTGAAATAGTGTTCGAAGGAATGGAAGCTTGCCATTTACACTACTATTTGGTGCTACCTGGTAGAGTGCAAACAAAAACATCGATATCAACACAGCAACATCATACCAACAGGCAAACGACCGATCGGTCAAGGTTGTTAACCTCGCCGACTAAGAATAATTGAGGGGGAATAACTATTGTTGTGAAATTTTGCCACGAAGCGTGTGCGTCTGTGTCTCCCCTGTGATAAAGGAATGAACTCATGACCATAATTCTTTTCTTTTCAGAGAAAAAACTCGACACATCCTCACTTTGTTTAATTTTCTAAGCCATAATTCAAAAACAATACAGATCACTACATCCCATGAGATACGGCCGTGTACTAACGCTAACGATAGATTTCCGAAATCCAAGAGCATGGAGCATCTGGAGTATCTTGAAGCTTAGAGACAAATCGTTACATCGTAATGGGGGCGCATTATTCCCCTGCAGTGGGCCATTTTACCCGTATGTTTCGAAAAACGTTTTTTACGGTGAAGATTTGACGTAGAACTAAGTCTTTGTTTTCTATACTGGAATACAATTTAAAAAAAAAAACCAGCGACCGTCACCGGTCAGGTTTTGAGCGTTAATATCTCAGTTAGTTCTCAAAACATTTTCAAAATGTTTGCCCCAATTGATCTGAAATTTATTTACGCGTCGACACCAATATTGAAAACTATTGGGAGGAGGACTGTGGTTAAATGCGCGAGTAGTCGAAGTGCGCAAGCACTTTATTTACAGCGGCACAGCAAAAAGTGCTAAATGCGCGAGCACTTCTGAGACTTGTGTACAATCTGCGCAAGCATATTTGACTTGTGTGCAAGGTGCGCAAGCAGAAACAAGCTTGTTTGCGCAAGCACTTTTGATAATACAAAATAAAGGATATGAAACATTAACATTAACATATGTTATATTCTTATCATATATTAACATTGTTTTTATTTTTATTTTATTTCCCAGTAACGATGAACCGGCCCATGTGGTTCATCGTTACTGGGAAATAAAATAAAAATAAAAACAATGTTAATAACAAACAATGAAACAACTTCAAATGCAAGTTGTATGGACGAAGTTAAATTTAAAATATGTTTATGTAATGAATATGTATAAGAAAAAAATGTTACAATAAATTTAATTGAGAATATTGAGCAACTTGATTCCTAAGAAAACAATAAACCTACAAGCCTATATTAAATGCTTTATTTTTGAAAAGAACTGTAAGAAATCTTATGTTTTTTTGTTTGTAAATGTTATTTGAAAACAAATCGAAATTTCCACTCGACTAGACCTATGCGGAAACTTCGAGGACATTCCGTAGTTGAGTTCTGCATACCTGGTCTGGTCACTTAGCCCTGGAATCGGCATTGCGGAACATATATGGGAACTAGTTCCATAGGGGAAAATGTTATTTTTAAAAAAAATGACAATATTGTTTTGGATAATGTCATAACATAGCGAAATTTCCACTCGACTAGACCTATGCGAAAACTTCGAGGACATTCCGTAGTTGAGTTCTGCATACCTGGTCTGGTCACTTAGCCCTGGAATCGGCATTGCGGAACATATATGGGAACTAGTTCCATAGGGGAAAATGTTATATTTTTAAAAAATGACAATATTGTTTTGGATAATTTCATAACAAAGCGAAATTTTCACTCGACTAGACCTATGCGAAAACTTTGAGTACATTCCGTAGTTGAGTTCTGCATACCTGGTCTGGTCACTTAGCCCTGGAATCGGCATTGCGGAACATATTTTGAAACTAGTTCCATAGGGGAAAATGTTATATTTTTAAAAAAATGACAATATTGTTTTGGATAATTTCATAACAAAGCGACCTATGCGGAAACTTCGAGGACATCCCGTAGTTGAGTTCTGCATACCTGGTCTGGTCACTAAGCCCTGGAATCGGCATTGCGGAACATATTTTGGAACTAGTTCCATAGGGGAAAATGTTATATTTTAAAAAAAATGACAATATTGTTTTGGATAATTTCATAACATTCATAAGCGAAATTTCCACTCGACTAGACCTATGCGAAAACTTCGAGGACATTCCGTTGTTGAGTTCTGCATACCTGGTCTGGTCACTTAGCCCTGGAATCGGCATTGCGGAACATATTTGGGAACTAGTTCCATAGGGGAAAATGTTATATTTTAAAAAAATGACAATATTGTTTTGGATAATTTCATAACATTCATAAGCGAAATTTCCACTCGACTAGACCTATGCGGAAACATCAAGGACATTCCGTAGTAGAGTTCTGTATACCTGGTCTGGTCACCTAGCCCTGGAATCGGCATTGCGGAACATATATGGGAACTAGTTCCATAGGGGAAAATGTTATATTTAAAAAAAATGACAATATTGTTTTGGATAATGTCATAACATAGCGAAATTTCCACTCGACTAGACCTATGCGAAAACTTTGAGGACATTCCGTAGTTGAGTTCTGCATACCTGGTCTGGTCACTTAGCCCTGGAATCGGCATTGCGGAACATATATGGGAACTAGTTCCATAGGGGAAAATGTTATTTTTAAAAAAAATGACAATATTGTTTTGGATAATGTCATAACATAGCGAAATTTCCACTCGACTAGACCTATGCGAAAACTTCGAGGACATTCCGTAGTTGAGTTCTGCATACCTGGTCTGGTCACTTAGCCCTGGAATCGGCATTGCGGAACATATATGGGAACTAGTTCCATAGGGGAAAATGTTATATTTTTAAAAAATGACAATATTGTTTTGGATAATTTCATAACAAAGCGAAATTTTCACTCGACTAGACCTATGCGAAAACTTTGAGGACATTCCGTAGTTGAGTTCTGCATACCTGGTCTGGTCACTTAGCCCTGGAATCGGCATTGCGGAACATATTTTGAAACTAGTTCCATAGGGGGAAAATGTTATATTTTTAAAAAAATGACAATATTGTTTTGGATAATTTCATAACAAAGCGACCTATGCGGAAACTTCGAGGACATCCCGTAGTTGAGTTCTGCATACCTGGTCTGGTCACTAAGCCCTGGAATCGGCATTGCGGAACATATTTTGGAACTAGTTCCATAGGGGAAAATGTTATATTTTAAAAAAAATGACAATATTGTTTTGGATAATTTCATAACAGAGCGAAATTTCCACTCGACTAGACCTATGCGAAAACTTCGAGGACATTCCGTTGTTGAGTTCTGCATACCTGGTCTGGTCACTTAGCCCTGGAATCGGCATTGCGGAACATATTTGGGAACTAGTTCCATAGGGGAAAATGTTATATTTTAAAAAAAATGACAATATTGTTTTGGATAATTTCATAACATTCATAAGCGAAATTTCCACTCGACTAGACCTATGCGGAAACATCAAGGACATTCCGTAGTAGAGTTCTGTATACCTGGTCTGGTCACCTAGCCCTGGAATCGGCATTGCGGAACATATATGGGAACTAGTTCCATAGGGGAAAATGTTATATTTAAAAAAAATGACAATATTGTTTTGGATAATTTCATAACAAAGCGAAATTTCCACTCGACTAGACCTATGCGAAAACTTCGAGGACATTCTGTAGTTGAGTTCTGCATACCTGGTCTGGTCACCTAGCCCTGGAATCGGCATTGCGGAACATATATGGGAAATCGCTCCATAGGGGAAAATCTTATTTAAAAAACGAAAGGATGAGTTATGTCAGTGACATAACTGCAAAGTTGACGTAGGACTCCTTGTGGATGTGAAGAAATTGATGTCACGAATTAATAAATTTCTACAATATTTTATTCAGTCTGAAGAACCATCGAACCCTATGCTATTGGTGTGTGAGATTCCGGTTCTTCTTCCGCTATTGGTTCTCCACGAAAATTTATAGAAACTGCAGTTCGGCTCGAATTTACTGTTAATGTTATTTTGTTTGTTAAATCAGCGCCAACATTAATTCGCCCTAATTTGCTTTTGTAAACAATGGCTTTCGTAGTCATTTGCTCTTGAACAAAATATCACACATACAAATTAAGAACTCTTTCAGGAAGATCAGCTTTATTTCTATCCGCTGATATATTCAATTTGAAGGGATTGTATTCAACTTCTGATAAATTAGCAGACAAAGTGTTTGTTTACAAAAGCAGATTCGCCCTAATCAAATGTTGGAACTAAAATGTTCAACGTGCTTGTAAGTGTGAAATGGATCCTGTGTTTACGGAGGGAACATGGTTCGCGATTGAAATGTTCTTATCAGTTTTCTTGGGCTGCAGGACAGCCTGAGTGTTTGGCGGCACGTGATACTACGATAAAAAATAGGCATTTACACCGTCTTCAACTCGAGATTGTACAGACTGAAGATTGAACATACACCCAAAAGATGAAAAGGTGGTAAAAAATGCAATTGCAGTTTTGCAATCATATCTTGAGAAATCCGCATGATTCAGAAATGGCAATTTTGCCCATTTTGATCCACAAAGCGTTTTATGGTACAAATGAAGCAATGCAAATGTGTGCAAGCGACTGGCAAGCAAAAATAGCTCGAAACAAATTTATCGCTGTAGGATCCTTATTCAATCATCACCAACATACACCAACAATATACAATATGGATGAGTCGATATCACAAAATGCCGCAACGTTATTGGCCACTGTTGTAAACTAACTATAGGGTTTCTATTCCCTATCTTTGAGCTTGTCAAAGTGGCTTAATAGTTGCCATCAAAAGCCGCCGCGCCGATGGTCAAGGTTCGTTTCTAATCCTCGTAATTTGGAATATTTTACTTTTGTGAGCCATCTGACTTTCGGACACTCATCTCTTACTCATCAATTAAGGATCACTACTACACACGTTCATTTTTTCATTGCGAATTGCTGTTGCTATTTTGCCCACAACTAATGTTAGATTTTTCATCCAAGTTACGATCAATAGCAAGAATGGAACAAAATAAAGCGAAAATGTATTACAATCTTTCTCTCTTAGGTGTAGAGCGAATTACGAACAACTTAACCTAACACCAAGTAGACCAGTTTGGACATTTTGGTTTGCAAAAAGATCCACTGGCTGGAGCGGGAATCTAACCCTCAACTTCATGACAACAACCGCTTGAACGACGGGCGACGCCGCTAACCACTTGACCACGAAGATGATGTGGGCGATTGATTTGGCCATTTTCTCCGGGACGCGGCAGTTTAAGCAACGCCATGTTGAGCCGGTGCATGCTAATAAACATTTCGATGAGCTCAAGAGAAATTTCAATCAAACATACTCTTTCGTTGGCAAATTGATTTGGTCGTCCTGAAAAGGACGGATTTTAGTTGTTTACGGAGGGATGATTTACGTCATTGTCGACGTCGGGCTTCTACCGCTTGCCTCGTCTAGCGGACGTGCCAGCCAAATCAGGCGGCGTCTACTCGATCTCCAGCAGCAGGGCGAAACACTAGGAAAAGCGCTTTTTAACCACGAGAGCGCGGGATACACACGTCTGAACGAGTCAATGATCCAATAACGAATGATAACTGTTCGCCATGCCGGGCCTGCAATGGCATATACCATTACATGACAGGAAGGAGGTATCAACGAAGGCAACGCGAATCAAATTTTACAAAAGGGGACGGGCCTCAGTTGTTACGCCAGACAGCACCGTGGAAATAAAATCATTAGTTTTCATTAGAGCGACAGGGGTTTCGGAGGTTAAATTCGCATCTTTTCTACTCAGGCAACAGAAAAACGGCCCTTGTCAGGGCCTCAGAACCCCATCCCAAAGAGAGTTGAGATTTAGACACACTTGCTTCTGAAACTGCATAACAATAGTAACAATACAAACAATAGTTTGTAAATAATGGTTAGAAAAATTATAACTCACATTTTAAAACTACCTGCAACTAACCTAATCTATTATCTGAGCCTAATCCACTATGAACCTATGTACAACAAGAACTACAATGAAGCTAACCTACCCCATACATTGAATATGTGAAACACATAATTGGTCTGCCGTGTTGCAGTTCGGCTCAAATTAACTGTTAATATTTCGTTTGTTGAATGTACAATGAGCTTGCTAGTTTTAACATGGCAAATAGAGATTTATATAAGGATACTAATAAAAAACCCCACCCCCCCAAAAAAACACACAAAAAACCCCAAACAAAAACAAAAAACGTTGCTCATTTTCTCCAAAATGCGGCTTTTCAAGCAACGCCAGTTTGAGCCGGTGCGTGGTAATGAAAATTCGATGTGCTCAAGAGAAATTTCAATCAAACATACTCTTTAGTTGGCAAATTTATTTGTTCGTCCTGAAAAGACCTGGTTTTAGTTGTTAACGGAGGGAACATGGTTCACGATTGAAATTTTCTTCTCGGTCTTCTTGGGCAGCAGGACGGCCTGAGTGTTTGGCAGCACTTAATACTACGATAAAAAATGACATTTGCAACGTCTTCCACTCGAGAGTGTGCAGACTGAACATTGACCATAGAGCGAATTACAACGAACAACTTAACCTAACACCCAGTGGATTAGACTGGACATTTTCGTGTTGCAAAAAGATCCACAGGCTAGAGCGGGCATCGAACCCTCACTTCATAGCAATAAACGACGGGCGACGCCGCTAACCACTTGACCACGAAGATGATGTGGGCGATTGATTTGGCCATTTTCTCCGGGACGCGGCTTTTTCAACGCCATATTGAGCCGGTGCGTGGTAATGAAAATTGAGCTTAAGAGAAATTTCTATCAAACATACTCTTTAGTTGGCAACTTGATTTGATCGTCCTGAAAAGGTATGAAGCAATCAGAGCGAGGCGCAAACATGATGTCATTTTCGACCAATAGCGTTGTGCATTTAAACATTTTTCTTTATAGTACATTTTAATTAGTTTAAACAAACATTATGAATTAAATTTGCAACAGGGATTCAGCGTTGATGTTCTACCTTGCGAATGAAATACTTATCGTAAAATGTCTGTGGGCCAGAGAGGAGATATTATCGTTCAAAGTCTCCAAACCCGCGTAACGCTTGCGATTTCAGAAATTTTAGAACGGCGCCCCTATACAGGAATAGAAAAGAGAGACGTAAGTCCTACGTCAAAACTATAAAGTACAGCCCAATGGGGTTGTGCGCAAAGGTGACGTAAGACTACGCAGAAATGTGAAATCTAGATTGTTCAAATTCCCATGTAATTCCTATACACTAAACGTTCGCAGTACAACCTTAATTTGCAGCTCGGCTCGCATTATCCGTTCTTGAATTTCGTTCGTTGGTTGCTTAACGCGCTTTGTAATTTACTCCGGTACGCGGCGTTTAAATCAATGCCATGTTCAGTCGGGTAATGGAAATTTCAAACAGCACAAGAGAAAAATTTCACCAAACAAACTCTTTAATTGGCAAACTGATTTGGTCGTCCAGAAAATGACGGATTTAATTGACGGGAGGAGAAACATGGCTCGCGGTTGAACTTGGGCTTTCTTCTTGGTCTTCTTGGTTCAACTACTCGTCAATGCCGGTGGCCATCTGCAGGTGACGTGGGATGATTCTTGTCTCGTTGTCACGGGTGGCTTTTTCCAGCCAACTTGTATGTTTCAGCAGCCATGTTTCTCGCAGCGAGGTGGACGGGAGCATCGGCAACAACAGCCAACTGCACCAACGCCAGGGTTGTTACGAGGAAACTCCAAGTTGGCAAACTAATTTGGTCGAAACATGGTTCGCGATTGAACTTGGGCTTTCTTTCTTGGTTCAGCTCCTCGTTATTGCGGGTGGCCAACTGCAATTGACGTGGGATGATTGACTCTTGTCTCGTTGTCACGGGCGACTTTTTCCCGAATAGGAGACTTAGTTGACGGGGAGAACATGGTTCCAGTTGAGCTTAGGCTTTTCACTCGGTCTTCTTGTACAGTAGGAAAGCCTGAAAAGTACAACACTCTGTGAAATGTTCACAGCGGAGAAAAGTTTTATCAGCTCTTCGTCGTTGCGATTTTGGTCTACTTGTTGTCGCGGATTGGCATTTCCTGCCCTCTCGAGCACTTCTCCGACCAGGTATTTCATCACCGCAGCGAAGTAGCCGGGGGCTTCGGCACCAACGTGCTCGGCGTGGCGTAGTTACCGTTCTCGAGCAGACGGTGAATGCGACCGAGTGGTAACTGCAGACCGGTGCGATTCGAGCGGGACTTTAACTTGCTCTTTGATTCTTCGAGCTGCTACGTATCAGATATGACTGCTAGCCAAGCAAGGGCCTTTTTTTATATAATGGCATCGGGTACCATTGAATGGAAGGAAGATGGTAACACGAAGGCAATGTGAAACAAATTTTACAAAAGGGGACGGGCCTCATTAGTTGCGACACCAGCAAGGAAAAAAAATCAACACGCTGTATGGTTTCGGAGGTTGAATTCACATAACCTTATGCAAAAGAAAAATGCCCTTTTCAGGGACAAAACCCCTAACCAAAGAGAGTCGACAGATATGGACATATATTTCGTTTGTTGGTTATCAAACATGCTTGGCCATTTACTCCGGGACGCCACCTTTAAAGCTATGCCATGTTGAGCCGGTGCGTGGGAATGTAAATTTTGATGAACGCAAGAGAAACTTCAAATTAACAAACTCTTTAGATAGGCAAAATAATTATTTTGTTCGTCCTGAAAAGGACGGATTTTGGCTGACGGGGAGAAAATGGCTCCAATTGAACTTAGGCTTTTCACCCGGTCTTCTTGTATAGCAGGACAGCCTGAAAAATACAACGCTGTGAAATGTTCACACCGGAAAAGTACCCCAGTATTGAAAACCCAGACGTAGTCCTACGTCAAAAAATGACAATATTGTTTTGGATAATTTCATAACAAAACGAAATTTCCACTCGACAAGACCTATGCGAAAACTTTGAGGACATTCCGTAGTTGAGTTCTGCATACCTGGTCTGGTCACTTAGCCCTGGAATCGGCATTGCGGAACATATTTTGGAACTAGTTCCATAGGGGAAAATGTTATATTTAAAAAAAATGACAATATTGTTTTGGATAATTTCATAACAAAGCGACCTATGCGGAAACCTCGAGGACATTCCGTTGTTGAGTTCTGCATACCTGGTCTGGTCACTTAGCCCTGGAATCGGCATTGCGGAACATATTTTGGAACTAGTTCCATAGGGGAAAATGTTATATTTTAAAAAAATGACAATATTGTTTTGGATAATTTCATAACAAAGCGAAATTTCCACTCGACTAGACCTATGCGGAAACTTCGAGGACATTCCGTAGTTGAGTTCTGCATACCTGGTCTGGTCATTTAGCCCTGGAATCGGCATTGCGGAACATATTTTGGAACTAGTTCCATAGGGGAAAATGTTATATTTAAAAAAAAATGACAATATTGTTTTGGATAATTTCATAACAGAGCGAAATTTCCACTCGACTAGACCTATGCGGAAACTTCGAGGACATCCCGTAGTTGAGTTATGCATACCTGGTCTGGTCACTTAGCCCTGGAATCGGCATTGCGGAACATATTTTGGAACTAGTTCCATAGAGGAAAATGTTATATTTTAAAAAAATGACAATATTGTTTTGGATAATTTCATAACAAAGCGACCTATGCGGAAACCTCGAGGACATTCCGTAGTTGAGTTCTGCATACCTGGTCTGGTCACTTAGCCCTGGAATCGGCATTGCGGAACATATTTGGGAACTAGTTCCATAGGGGAAAATGTTATATTTAAAAAAATGACAATATTGTTTTGGATAATTTCATAACAAAGCGAAATTTCCACTCGACTAGACCTATGCAAAAACTTTGAGGACATTCCGTAGTTGAGTTCTGCATACCTGGTCTGGTCACTTAGCCCTGGAATCGGCATTGCGGAACATATATGGGAACTAGTTCCATAGGGGAAAATGTTATATTTTTAAAAAATGACAATATTGTTTTGGATAATTTCATAACAAAGTGAAATTTCCACTCGACTAGACCTATGCAAAAACTTTGAGGACATTCCGTAGTTGAGTTCTGCATACCTGGTCTGGTCACTTAGCCCTGGAATCGGCATTGCGGAACATATATGGGAACTAGTTCCATAGGGGAAAATGTTATATTTTAAAAAAATGACAATATTGTTTTGGATAATTTCATAACAAAGCTAAATTTCCACTCGACTAGACCTATGCGGAAACTTCGAAGACATTCCGTTGTTGAGTTCTGTATACCTGGTCTGGTCACTTAACCCTGGAATCGGCATTGCGGAACATATATGGGAAATCGTTCCATCGGGGAAAATGTTATATTTTTAAAAAATGACAATATTGTTTTGGATAATTTCATAACAAAGCGAAATTTCCACTCGACTAGACCTATGCGGAAACTTCGAGGACATTCCGTAGTTGAGTTCTGCATACCTGGTCTGGTCACTTTGCCCTGGAATCGGCATTGCGGAACATATATGGGAAATCGCTCCATAGGGGAAAATCTTATTTTAAAAAAAATGACAACATTGTTTTGGATAATTTCATAACAAAGCGAAATTTCCACTCGACTAGACCTATGCGAAAACTTTGAGGACATTCCGTAGTTGAGTTCTGCATACCTGGTCTGGTCACTTAGCCCTGGAATCGGCATTGCGGAACATATTTTGGAACTAGTTCCATAGGGGAAAATGTTATATTTTAAAAAAAATGACAATATTGTTTTGGATAATTTCATAACAGAGCGAAATCTCCACTCGACAAGACCTATGCGGAAACTTCGAGGACATTCCGTAGTTGAGTTCTGCATACCTGGTCTGGTCACTTAGCCCTGGAATCGACATTGCGGAACATATTTGGGAACTAGTTCCATAGGGGAAAATCTTATTTTTAAAAAAATGACAATATTGTTTTGGATAATTTCATAACAAAGCGAAATTTCCACTCGACTAGACCTATGCGGAAACTTCAAGGACATTCCGTAGTTGAGTTCTGCATACCTGGTCTGGTCACTTAGCCCTGGAATCGGCATTGCGGAACATATATGGGAAATCGCTCCATAGGGGAAAATCTTATTTTCTAAAAAAATGACAATATTGTTTTGGATAATTTCATAACAAAGCGAAATTTCCACTCGACTAGACCTATGCGAAAATTTTGAGGACATTCCGTAGTTGAGTTCTGCATACCTGGTCTGGTCACCTAGCCCTGGAATCGGCATCGCGGAACATATTTTGGAACTAGTTCCATAGGGGAAAATGTTATTTTTAAAAAAATGACAATATTGTTTTGGATAATTTCATAACAAAGCGAAATCTTCACTCGACAAGACCTATGCGGAAACTTCGAGGACATTCCGTAGTTAAGTTCTGCATACCTGGTCTGGTCACTTAGCCCTGGAATCGGCATTGCGGAACATATTTTGGAACTAGTTCTATAGGGGAAAATGTTATATTTTTAAAAAATGACAATATTGTTTTGGATAATTTCATAACAAAGCAAAATTTCCACTCGACTAGACCTATGCGGAAACTTCGAGGACATTCCGTAGTTGAGTTCTGCATACCTGGTCTGGTCACTTAGCCCTGGAATCGGCATTGCGGAACATATTTGGGAACTAGTTCCATAGGGGGAAAATCTTATATTTTTATTTTTAAAAAATGACAATATTGTTTTGGATAATTTCATAACAGAGCGAAATTTCCACTCGACTAGACCTATGCGAAAACTTCGAGGACATTCCGTAGTTGAGTTCTGTATACCTGGTCTGGTCACTTAGCCCTGGAATCGGCATTGCGGAACATATTTGGGAACTAGTTCCATAGGGGAAAATCTTATTTTTAAAAAAATGACAATATTGTTTTGGATAATTTCATAACAGAGCGAAATTTCCACTCGACTAGACCTATGCGAAAACTTCGAGGACATTCCGTTGTTGAGTTCTGCATGCCTGGTCTGGTCACTTAGCCCTGGAATCGGCATTGCGGAACATATTTTGGAACTAGTTCCATAGGGGAAAATGTTATATTTTAAAAAACGAAAGGGTGAGTTATGTCATTGACATAACTGCAAAGTTGACGAAGGACTGCTTGTTGATGTGTAGAAATTGATGTCATCGAATTAATAAATTTCTACTATATTTTATTCAGTCTATAGAACCATAAAACCCTATGCTATTGGTGTGTGAGGCTCCGTTTCTTATTCTGCTATTGGTTCTTCACGAAAATTTATAGAAACTGAAGTTCGGCTCGAATTTACTGTTAATGATATTTTGTTTGTTAAATCAGCGCCAACATTAGATAAGGGCGAATTTGCTTTTGTAAACGATGGCTTTCGTAGTAATTTGCTCTTGAACAAAAGGTCACAAATACAAATTAAGCGCTCTTTAAGGAAGAGGAGCTTTATCTCTATCCGCTGATATATTCAATTTGAAGGAATTGTATACAACTTCCGATAAATTAGCAGACAAAGTGTTTGTTTACAAAAGCAGATTCTTCCTAATCATATGTTGGAACTAAAATGTTCAACGTGCTTGTAAGTGTGAAATGGATCCTGTGTTTACGGAGGGAACATGGTTCGCGATTGAAATGTTCTTATCACTTTTCTTGACTGCAGGACAGCCTGAGTGTTTGGCGGCACGTGATACTACGATAAAAATAGGCATTTACACCGTTTCTAACTCGAGATTGTACAGACTGAAGATTGAACATATACCCAAAAGTTGAAAAGGTGGTAAAAAATGCAATTGCAGTTTATACTATGATATCTTGAGAAATCCGCATGATTCAGAAAAGGCAATTTCGCCCATTTTGATTCACAAAGCGTTTTATGGTACAAATGAAGCCATGCAAATGTGTGCAAGCGACTGGCAAGCAAAAATAGCTCGAAACAATTTTATCGCTGTAGGCTCCATATTCAATCATCACCAACATACACCAACAATATACAATATGGATGAGTCGATATCACAAAATGCCGCAACGCTATTGGCCACTGTTGTATTGCCGCCGTCAAGTGTTCTATTTTTGTTCTCACTGATCATCGACAAAGCGTTTTATGAAATAAACAATGCCATGCAAGTTTGTTAGCGACAGGTTGCACATAGCTTGGTAGAAAATATGTCCATTTGCTTCATTTCTGTACCCTGAATTCCTCGCCAAGTGAACTAATTGTAGGGTTTCTATTCCCCATGTCTTAGTTCGACAAAGTGGCTGAATGGTTGCCATTAAGAGCCGCCGCGCTGATGGTCACGGTTCATATCTTGATCGTGTAATCGATAAATTATATTTTGGTGAGTAATCTGACTTTCGGGACACACATCTCTTACTCATCAACTAAATATCACTGCGCACAACCTCACGCACACGTTCAATTTTTCATTTAAATTACTGTTGCTATTTTGCCCACAACTATTGTTAGTTGTGGGCCATTTTCTCCGGGACGCGGCAGTTTAAGCAACGCCATGTTGACCCGGTGCGTGGTAATGAACATTTCGATGAGCTCAAGAGAAATTTCAATCAAACATACTCTTTCGTTGGCAAATTGATTTGGTCGTCCTGAAAAGGACAGATATTAGTTGTTTACGGAACTAGTGATTTACGTCAGCGTCGACGTCGGTCTTCTTCCGCTTGCCTCATCTAGCGGACGTGCCAGCCACATCAGGGGGCGTCCACTCGATCTCTAGCAGCCGGGCGAAAAACTCGGAAAAGCGTTTTTTTATCACGAGAGCGGGATACACACACGTCTGAACGTGTCGATGATCCAAGACCGAATGATACCTGTTCTACTACTAAAATTGTTTTTATTTATCATTCTTTATCTTACATACTAACTTATAATTTCAAGAGTTTTAGCCCAGTGGGCTCTTCAGCTTTGTTTAGTGTGTTTTATGTGTTTAGTGTGTTTATGATTTAAATTAATTGTCAGATCAGCCCTTGGGGCATTGTTAGTTAAAATTTGATAACCTACTTAGTCTACAACTACAACTACAATTTGAAAATCCTAGGGGTGGGGAACCAGATTCCGAATGATCTGGTGATCCGAAGTCAGGCAGCGTGCCCTGTACCGATTGATAGACTCACTAAAGCGATCATCGAGCATTTTTATCTCGGCCAGACGGTGGACCTCAGATGTTCTTGTCCTCGGAGGGGTGTTCAGAATCATCCTGAGGAACTTATTTTGAACACGCTGGAGCTTCAGGTGATGTGTTTTTGTGCAACTCTCCCAGATTGGCATGCCGTACTCGATGACTGGAAGTATGATTTGCTTGTAGACAGCAAGCTTGTTTTTCAGGGATAATGTAGACCTTCTGTTGATCAATGGATACAGTAGCTTCAACAGAACGTTACACTTTGTGACAGTTTTGTCAACCTGCTCCCTGAAAATAAGCTTGCTGTCTATGGTGACGTCAAGATAGACAGCTGATTTGGCCCATTCCACCGTTGTGTTGTTTAGGATAATTTTACAACCCTCAGGCGGAACAAGTTTGGGAGAATTGGAGTGTGGGAATAGGATGACCTGGGTCTTTGCTGCGTTAATACAGATCTTCCATTCGGTGAAGTATTCTGACAGGACATTCAGGCTTCGCTGCAGTTTCGTTGTAAGCGCTCTTGTTACCCTACCATTGTGGACGACTGCGGTATCATCGGCGAACAACGACAGAGATCCATTTTCAGGGAGCGGGGGTATGTCCGAGGTGAATAGGTTGAACAGAAGTGGACCTAGTATACTTCCCTGCGGAACACTCGATCTCCAGCAGCAGGGCTAAAAACTCGAAAAAGCGCATTTTTATCACGAGAGCGGGATACACACGTCTGAACTTGTCGATGATCCAATAACGAATCTTAACTGTTCTTCTTCTTCTATTGTTTTTGCGAGGGACTTTAACCCTTCGGGTCATTCGTCCCTGAGTTCTTAACTGTTCGCCATGCCAGGCCTTTTTTATATAATGGCATATACCATTACATAACAGGAAGGAGGTTCTCAACGAAGGCAATGCAAATCAAATTTTACTAAAGGGGATGGGCCTCAGTTGTTACGCAAGACAGCAGCGTGGAAATGAAATCATTAGTTTTCATTAGAGCGACAGGCGTTTCGGAGGTTAAATTTGTATCTTTTCTACTCAGGCAACAGAAAAACGGCCCTTGTCAGGGCCTCAGAACCCCATCCAAAGGGAGTTGAGATATAGACACACTTGCTTCTGAAACTGTAAAACAATAGAGTTTTTAAATATTGGCCAGAAAAATTATAACTCACATTTTAAAACTACCTGCAACTAACCTAATCTATTATCTGCACCTAATCCACTGTGAACCTATGTACAACAAGAACTACAATGAAGCTAACCTACCCCCTACACTGAATATGTGAAACACATAATTGGTCTGCCGTGCTGCAGTTCCGCTCAAATTAACTGTTAATATTTCGTTTGTTGAATGTCCAACGTGCTTGCTAGTTTTAACATGGCAAATAGGGATTTATAAAAAATTTGCTCATTTTCTTCAAAATGCGGCTTTTCAAGCAACGCCATGTTGAGCCGGTGCGTGGTAATGAAAATTCGATGAGCTCAAGAGTTTTGTTGGCAAATTTATTTGTTCGTCCTTAAAATACCGGGTTTTAGTTGTTAACGGAGGGAGCATGGTTCGCGATTGAAATTTTCTTCTCGGTCTTCTTGGGCAGCAGGACGGCCTGAGTGTTTGGCAGCACGTAATACTACGATAAAAATTGACGTTTGCAACGTCTTCCACTCGAGATTGTACAGACTGAACATTGACCATAGAGCGAATTACAACGAACAACCTTACACCCAGTGGATTAGACTGGACATTTTCGTGTTGCAAAAAGATCCACAGGCTAGAGCGGGCATCGAACCCTCAACTTCATGAAGCAACCGCTTAAACGACGGGCGACGCCGCAAACCACTTGACCACGAAGATGATGTGGGCGATTGATTAGGCATTTTCTCCTAAACGCGGCTTTTTCAACGCCATATTGAGCCGTGGTAATGAAAATGTCGATGACCTCAAGAGAAATTTCTATCAAACATACTCTTTAGTTGGCAACTTGATTTGATCGTCCTGAAAAGGACGGATTTTAGTTGATAACATGGTTCGGCGATTGAAATTTTCTTCAGTGTTCTTAGGCTGCAGGACACCACTCTGTGAAATGGTCACACCGGAGAAATTTTTTTTCACCTCCTCGTTGTTGCGGATGGCTAGCTGCAGGTGACGTGGGATGATTCTGTTCTTCTTGTTTTCACGGGTGGCGTTTTCTACCAACGTGCTCCGCAAACACGTCTGTCACATGCGGATGCACAGCGAGAACTGATGATTGGTCGGTCGTCCCCACATGTTTGAAATTCGCTGGCACGGTAACTGTGGCAGTATGAACCAATCAGAGCGTGGCGCAAATATGATGTCATTTTCGACCAATAGCGTTGTGCATTTAAACATTTTTCTTTAAAGTACATTTTAATTAGTTTAAACAAATGTAATGAATTTAGTTATCAATCTGGATTCAGCCTTGATGTTCTACCTTTCGAATGAAATACTTATCGTAAAATTTTTGTAGGCCAGATAGGAGATATTATCGTTCAAAGTCTCCAAACCCGCGTAACGCTTGCGATTTCAGAAATTTTAGAACGGCGCCCCTATACAGGAATAGAAAAGAGAGACGTAAGTCCTACGTCAAAAAATGACAATATTGTTTTGGATAATTTCATAACAAAGCGAAATTTCCACTCGACTAGACTAGTACTAGTACTGTTATGAATAGTTATTCTGTTGTGTTAACGATTCGCGTTGGATAGCGTTTTACTTCTAGGAAGAAATAAATTTTGAGAAATTGTGAAAGGGTGAATAAGTGCAATGCCTATTCGTTTTGATGCCAACCGTTTGTGCAAATTTCGGAAGCGCGTTAAGATCGAACATTCAAAAAATCCTCCGAATTGACCATGTACCGATGCCGAGCGAACTCGAGGATATCGGGCGAAACTGGAAGCGACCAGAAGTAATGCGTTGCTAAATAATGGTCGGAAAGCTAGAGAAGGGCCTTAAACTCGAGGTGGGACATAAAATCAAGTGGTCAACCAACTTGAAAAAGTGCAAATACTTTTCAAATGCTTTCTAAAGAATGTACAATAGATTTTTGCTAACATACTTATTATCTAATGCTGGTCTAATGATCTTTGAGGACAAAAATCAACGCTATTTTGATCAGACTAGGCCTTACGGCAAGGGTAGAAGCCAAATCAACATTTAAAAATAACTGAAACAGTGTGAACTCTTAAAGCCTTATCATTTATCGATAGATTTTCGAGATTACGCGATATGGATAATGGTCTCCAGCTGGTCGATCATATCAACACAATCACTACAGGCAGCACAATTGTTGCCCTTTCATCATACTAACATTCAAACCAAACGTCCCTTTCCACGGCTGCCAAATAATTTCTAAGAAGCGAATCATAGCATGTTCTAATATACTTTCTCACTTATTTATGCTAACCCAACGTCCCATTAGAACAGTACACTACGAAACTAATCAAACGGGTTAACGTAGTCTACGTCAACCGGTCGTGTGTTAAACACAACCCCACTGATTTTTATGTTAAATTCTCTGTTTATCTAGATGAAAGTTTCTGAGAAACTATTGAATGAGCTGGCGGAGCACTGTTTGGCTGAATTTGGTGAAGAATGGATGGAGAATCAAAATGTGCTGAATGACGAAAGAGCCTACAAGATTCTCGGAATGTCCATGCGGAAAGATGTTCAAAAGCGCAACTATGTGCGCCTTAGAGATGTTCTACGAAGATTTAAGAACGATAAAAAACAAAATTAGCACTGACCAATGATGCGTTAAAAGTAAAAAGTAGCAAAGGGGAAGACCATATCGCTACGGTAACGCGGAAATGGGAGGAAGAGGCGAGGATGGAGGTTCCAAACCCCAATAAAGCGGAGCAGCAAGATCTTACGAATCCCACTGTTGCAACACAATTCAACGAGGAAGAGAACCGCTTAAATGCCGTCGAAGCGGCATGGGATCAAGCGGAGGAGCAACATCCTGTGAATCCCACTGTTGCAGCACAATTCAACGAGGAAGAGAACCGCTTAAATGCCGTCGAAGCGGCGTGGGATCAAGCGGAGGAGCAAGATCCTATGAATCCCACTGTTGCAACACAATTCAACGAGGAAGAGAACCGCTTAAATGCCGTCGAAGCGGCATGGAATCCAGTGGAGGAGCAAGATCCTACGAATCCCACTGTTGCAACACAATTCAATGAGAAGGAGAACCGCTTAAATGCCGTCGAAGCGGCATGGGATCAAGCGGAGGAGCAAAATCCTACGAGTCCCACTGTTTCAACACAATTCAACGAGGAAGAGAACCGCTCAAATGCCGTCGAAGCGGCGTGGGATCGAGCGGAGAAGCAAGATCCTGCTTCAGAGCCATCTAAGCGGAAACGGGAGGAAGAGGTGAGGATGGAGGTTCCAAACCTCAATCAAGCGGAGGAGCAAGATCCTGCTTCGGAGCCATCTGAGAAGGATGCAGTCGATGTGGCATTTGAGCCATCAGATGTTGTAATCAGTGCAGCATCTGTTCTGACTGAACTCCTGGCTCCGATGCAGCAAAAGAAAACCTCAGACATGATTGATTTAAATAAGTACCGAAATCTCGCCGATAACGACTTATTTACAATTATGTGCGAGGAAAAAAAATCTGTTGGGTTGTGTTTAACCAGCTGGCTACAAAGTCATTTTTTGCCCAAGCAATCGACTGCCTAGCACACCACAGCATAATGTATGGCTGCCTAGTAACGGTTGCCTAGCCAACGGCTTGGTAACAACAGACTGCAGTGCAATCAGCTACCTGACCAATTGGACCAACCTCCCTTGCTTACGTTTGAAATCTGTGATAGTAAAATTGAGTGCATTGAGTAAATTTACTCTCAAAAATCGGCATTATAAGACATCACCTCATATTTTGGTTATTTTCAATAGCTTGAAATTGTTAACAGATAATGTTTGATAGTTGATACGCGGGAAAATTTCCAATCGATTGATGTAAACATCTTGGAAATCTATTGAGCATTTATTAAGTTATTAGCGTTTAATTTGTAACGATATTTCGTGACGGTTGCTGATTTTTAGATTTTCAATTGACACCCTACCCTTGCCGTAAGACGTAGTCTACGTCAAAAATTGACTATTCTGGGACAAGACTTGAAGTCTTTGTACGATCGCAACTGGTTAATGCCGGTGCTGTTGACATCGGCCTTAAAGTAATGTTAACAGGGCATAAGGATGTCGATTTTGTTTCGCTTAGTATTTACGAAACAAAAGTCTTTTTAGGGAAATGAAACCTGAAGATGACAGAACAATTGTTTCTAGCATCCTTCAGCATAGCATAATTTTTTGTCCTGTTCATAAACAAGACCACTACGCACTGATTGTCGTTGACACAGACCAAGCCGTTCTACATTATCTAGACTCAGGCAGTATCAACGGATTAAAGTTGTTAAAATTAAAAAAAGAATATTTGCAAAGATTTAATTCTATTTTGAACTATTTCTCTAGTATTGCCGTACAGAAAGCTGACCTGCTCTCTTTAAAGCCATGGACCATCAGTGGTCTAAACAGTGAAAAGCAATTGGTTGCTGATAACTGTGGAATCTTTACCATTTTCAATGCTCTCCGATTTTTAAAATTGATTGAAAATGAAGGAGAATCTGAAATTATTTGTGCAGATTCTCGTAGACGGTCTATTCATGAAAGAATTATATTGTCCATGGTACCTGAAGAGTTAACAAGCAAGAAGTGCTTTGCTTGTGAAAGAATTCTGCCAGTTTTTAGCAAGTATAGTACCGACATTGCCGATTTCATGTGCGATGATTGCTTAAAAGTCATTGAGCCTGAGCGCAAGGTAGAAATAACCTATTATGTGTTTGCAGATGGACTTCCATCTGATATAACAAAAAAGAAAAAAATCCAAGTCATACATGACAGGAGTATCTTGGGACTCAGAAATAAATAAATGGGCTCACTTCACCACCATTTGTTTTACACAACAGGATCTAGATATTTGCTATGTAGATGAAAATACTCATAGCCTCATAAAAGGCAAGCCTCAAAGAGGTGGCAAATTTGACAAACTCAAGTATACAGTACTTTTGAGAGACAAGATGAATGAGGTTGAGAAAAATTGTATCTATTTAATAGAAAACCAACACCATAGCAAAAATTCAATAATAATCTATGGCTATTGTAGGCATTATAGACATGAACGACCTTGCAGACTATTCAAGTATGTAGCGTCGCTTCCTCAAACAAACGGAATGTTCTTTGAGGTTTTCGTGAATCAAACCTCTATTCACCATACTAATAAAATGACCCAACCGTGTAAAGGATTGGCCATGAAAAGGTTAAGGGAACAAACCTTACTAGACCTTCCAAAACAAATCCGTCAACAGCAAGTTGTAAGCGTTGATGAATTAGTGGAGGAGACTAAGAACTGCATAGAAGTTCAATCTTCCTCCATGATTAAATGGGCAAGGCATCAAGCACTGGCTGAAAACGATGGTAATTCGGACATCGTCATAGCTCTTTGCGAAAAATTTGACCGTTCGGAGAGAAAATTCGTTCAAGGGGTTGATCTTCGCCCCTTTTCCGTAACAATGTTTTCTGATGCAGGACATGACATAGTGCACAGAGAACTAGTACGGTATAAGAGGAAACCTTTAGCTCACATGGATGCAACTGGTAGTATGTTCAAGCGAGTGACGCATGCTAACGGCAAAGACTTACAATTGAATTTGCTGGTTATAAGAGCTAAGAATGGCTCTGATGATCCAAGGTATTGCTCTGTTACAATACCATTGTTTTATCACATCATAACTGACGCTCATGTCATTGATTTGCAAGTTGGCCTGGAGTACTATTTAAATTCTTATATGAAGCGTTATAAGAACGATGGATTACCGTTCTGTGGTATTGTAAGCGACAATTCCAAAGCAAATCTGCATGCTATAAGTGTAGCATTTAATAAAATTACCATCCCTCAATACATACAAAAATGTTATGAGTGGGTAGGTTTAGATATAATTGAGCAAAAGCGAATTTTGAAAGATGTTTGCGTTATTTATCTTTGTGACGCACATCTAACAAAAAAAACAATACGAGTTTGTGGATAAATCATTTATTGGAGTCAACCGCAAATTGTGTACATTGGTGAAAATTATTATAGCCAACATGTACAACATATCTGATTATATAAAGTTCAAGAACTATTGGCTCAATATGTGCCTATTTCTTGTAAGTAATGAAAACGATCCGATTTATAAAAATGCTTATTCCTTTCTCAACATTGATTCGAATAGTTCAAAGGATTTTGAATATATGGAAAACGAATCTGAAATAGAAGCGATTGAGAAGAAGGATGAAAGTCAATATAAACTAAGTCCATTTTACCAAGATGCATATAAGTTATTTCAGCAAGCAATTGCTCAAGTTGAAAACAAGAGTTTAATGTTTTCAGAGCGATTCGTTTTTTTGGACACATTCATGAAAAGTTACATATACCTGCTCCCACTTTGGTTTCCCATTTTTAGCGAATCAATAGGGATAAATGAAGAGTTAGAGAAAAATATAAGGAAATGTAACGCCCCAATAGAAGGGAAGATGTCATGGTCGAGGAAAAAAAAATGTAATGAGGGTAATCAACTATTTGGAAAAGGAACATTTCCTTGGTGCAGAAGTGCATTCAAATCAAATACCGACAACTGCATTGCAAAGCAGACGTGTCTCACCCAAACAAGTCCTCCTAATGGAAAGGCATCGACTCCAATTAAGAGGATTGCAATTAGAAGAATAGTTAACATCTCTACCATAAAAGAAAATGAGGAGGAAGGATTTGATCGCATTCATGATCATCTTTTTGAACAAAATACGTTCAAACGAAGGCGTCTAAATGCCCTCTCCTTTACAGAAGACAAAAAACTTGAAAGAACACATACCTTGTTCGATGTACAGCACCTAGCAGTCCACCTAAGGTAACTATAACTAAAACAAAGTCTATAGAATGCATTCGCTTTACTTCAACTTTTGAAGAAGCAAGTTCATCGTCGTATGTCGACCGATCTTCTATAAAAGACATTTCGATGGAAGGAGTTACGTTGAAACGTGAAGATTTGTTTTATGAAAATATGGCTATAAAAAGTCCACACTATTATATGTTGTTTGACGATACTGTCAAGTTAAACATAAACATTGAAACAACTAAGCGGAAACAATGCTTCATGTTGTCAATCAATGACTTTAAAACGCTTCAACCTACCAAATGGTTATCAGATAGCATAATCGAAGTTGGGCTTAAATTATTGCTGCGTCAATTCTCTAGCAAATCTTTTATTGCATTGTCTATCCATGACTCGCGTAAGTTGTTCATGGAAGGCACCAATTGTGTGAATTTGGGAAATTTATATTCTTCTATTGAAAATATCTTGAGCCACGACATTATAATTGCTCCTGTTCATAAATCAAATCATTATTTCTTGGTAGTGATTGATTTGAAATCGAAAATTTTATATTGTAAATACACAATTCTCAAGGTATGCAACGAAGAGAAAACTAAAATTATTATAGCCACCACTGCAGTGCACTGTCTTCCAATTGATTAGAACTTGTAATTTTAGATAAATTCAAATCATACAAACTCTCTTGAAACTGAATTCGTCGTCCTGAAAAGGACGGATTCGAAATGGTCCGCATTTGAGTTCAAACCTTCTCGGTCTTTTGATTAATCAGGTTATTTCACTCGTTGCACGTTGCGCCTTACCAAAAGATGGCTAGCAGCAAAATCACTCACACACACAAGCACCTTATTTCGCTCATCATGGCTGCACCCACCGGTTGGCTACAAATAAATCACTGGCTTGGGCCTAGCAAACCTTTGCATAATTTATGGCTGCCTAGCAACGGTTGCCTAGCCAATGGCCTACTAGCAACAGCCTGCAGCGCAATCTCCAATGGTTGGTCGCCAGTGCACCTTCTATGGTACTTGCCACAGTCAGCTGCCACATCCACATTGACGCCTTGCCGCTCAGCACTGCCGAATGCACCCTTCAGGGTACATGCCATCGCCAGCTGCCAATCCATGATGGCTCGATGCTCCGCACAGCTCCAGTACTGCAACACGAATGAGAAAATTTGCGAAGGTGTACCTGTTTTACATCGTTCACTGTTGCATATGAGACCTCCCTTGCTCACATTTGAAATCTGTGATAGAAAACTACTGTTTATTTATTAAATTTAGCCTGCAAAACAGAATAATAAGACATCACCTTTTATTTTCGTGATTTCCAAAAGTTTGAAATTGTTAACGGATATTGTTTGACAATTGAATTGATACGCGGGAAAATTTCCTACCGATTGGTGTAAACATCTTGAAAATCTATCAAGCATTTATTAAGATATTAGCGTTTAATTTGTAACGATATTTCATGACTGTCGCTAATTTTTAGATTTTCAATGGACACCTTACCCTTGCCATAAGATGTTTCAATTTTTCATGACGGCAGCCATTTGTAAATTGTGCACAATGCTCAAGGTATACAACGAAGAGACAATTATAATTGTTTTAGCCACCGCTGTCTGCCAATTGGTTTCAATTGCTCGTGGCGGCAGCCATTTATAAATTAAGCACAATGCTAAAGGAATGCAACAAAGAGAAATCTACAATTGTTTAGCCACCGTTTTCTGCCAAGTGGTAAGATAAATTCAAGTTAAACAAACTCTTTCAACATTGGATTGGGCGTCTTGAAAAGGACGGATATTGAATAATCCGCATAAGAATTGTCGGTCTCTTCACAAAGCTGCCGTGCACGTTGCGCTATACGTAAAGATGGCTACCGAAAGAATAACACACACTCAGGCAACTTATATCGCTCCTCGTGGTGGCGCCCACCGGCTGACACGAGGCTTCGCGCCATCGAGGTTGCCTTCAGAGCTCATGCCATCGCCAGCTGATGATCCTCGATGGTTCGTTCGTCTGCCCAGCTCCAGTACGGCGACACTTATGCGTAAATTTGCGAAGGTGTACCCGTTTTATATCGTTCACTGCTGCCTATGAGACCTCCCTTGCTTACATTTGAAATCTGTGATAGTAAAATTGAGTGCATTTAGTAAATTTACTCTGAAAAATCGGCATTATAAGACATCACCTCATATTTTGGTTATTTTCAATAGCTTGAAATTATTGGCGGATATTGTTTGATAATTGATTTGATACGCGGGAAAATTTCCAATCGATTGATATAAACATCTTGAAAATCTATCAAGCATTTATTAAGTTATTAGCGTTTAATTTGTAATGATAATTCGTGACGGTCGCTCGTTTTTAGATTTTCAATTGACACCCTACCCTTCCCGTAAGACGTAGTCTACGTCAAAAAATACAAAAAGAAATACATACAATAAAAACGAAAGGATGAGTTATGTTGACGTAGGACTGCTTGTTGATGTGAAGAAATTGATGTCATCGAATTCATGAATTTCTACTATATTTTATTCAGTCTAAAGAATCATGAAACCCCTGTGCTGTTGGTGTGTGAGGCTCCGGTTCTTCTTCCGCTATTGGTTCTTCACGAAAATTTATAGAAACTGCAGTTCGCCTCGAATTGACTGTTAGTGATATTTTGTTTGTTAAATCAGCTAAATTAGATTGGCTTTCATAGTAATTTACTCTTGAACAAAAGGTCACAAATACAAATTAAGCACTCTTTAAGGAAGAAGAGCTTTATTTCTATCCGCTGATATATTCAATTTGAAGGAATTGTATACAACTTCCGATAAATTAGCATACAAAGTGTTTGTTTACAAAAGCAGATTCTTCCTAATCAAATGTTGGAACTAAAATGTTCAACGTGCTTGTAAGTGTGAAATGGATCCTGTGTTTACGGAGGGAACATGGTTCGCGATTGAAATGTTCTTATCACTTTTCTTGACTGCAGGACAGCCTGAGTGTTTGGCGGCACGTGATACTACGATAAAAATAGGCATTTACACCGTTTCTAACTCGAGATTGTACAGACTGAAGATTGAACATATACCCAAAAGTTGAAAAGGTGGTAAAAAATGCAATTGCAGTTTATACTATGATATCTTGAGAAATCCGCATGATTCAGAAAAGGCAATTTCGCCCATTTTGATTCACAAAGCGTTTTATGGTACAAATGAAGCCATGCAAATGTGTGCAAGCGACTGGCAAGCAAAAATAGCTCGAAACAATTTTATCGCTGTAGGCTCCATATTCAATCATCACCAACATACACCAACAATATACAATATGGATGAGTCGATATCACAAAATGCCGCAACGCTATTGGCCACTGTTGTATTGCCGCCGTCAAGTGTTCTATGTTTGTTCTCACTGATCATCGACAAAGCGTTTTATGAAATAAACAATGCCATGCCATGCAAGTTTGTTAGCGATAGGTTGCACATAGCTTGGTGGAAAATATGTCCATTTGCTTCAGTCTGCATTGTGCTCTCATGCCGTGCGGTTCTATTTTCTATTTGCTGAAGGAAGTGCTATTGCTACCTAACGCTACACCAAATCTTAAACAGCACTTTTCAGTGCTAAATAATACCTACAATTTTTAGATTTCCTCTTATTCCTTTTCGATCCTTGTTAGGCCCTTCGGGTAACCCGGCTTGGATATCGCATTGGAAAATTCCTCTTCGTTCCCCCGGATTCTTATAGTTATCTGCTTGGACGTCGATTTGGAGCAAATTACTCTGCCACTATGGCAAATAAGCGCAAACGAAAAGGGCAATCTATTGATTCGCCTGCAAATCAAATTAATGTGAGTAATCAATTTGATATGCTCACAGATGATGAGAGTGATCCATCATCTAATCAAAATTTGAAAAAACTTTCTCGATTGAGAAAGGAAAAAGTTCCCCCTATTGTGGTGACAATTTCGGATTTCCATGCTTTTCGCAAGGAAATCTTAACATTTGTTGAAGGTGTGAAATATTCCCTTCAAATTTCCAGACGAGGTGAATGCCGTTTGCATGCAGAAACCTTGGACGGATTCAAACGTCTTCTTGAGTATCTTACTCAGAAGAACCACAATTTCTTCACTTATGACACTAAAGCTGAGCGTCTTTTCAAGGTTGTCTTGAAAGGACTGCCCAGTGGTGAGTCTCTCGATGAAATAAAGGACGAATTAATAAAATTACTTGGAATTAGCCCAGTCCAAGTAATTAAGATGAAAATGAAAGCCCGGCCTGGCGATGCTCGCAAAGGGATTTCAAACGATTTCTACTTAGTTCACTTCAAGTCAAGTGAACTTAATAACCTTAAGGCTTTAGAAAAAGCAAGCCTTTTGCTCCATGTCCGTGTGAAGTGGGAACATTTCAGGAAGACTGGAGCCAATTTCCAAAGCCTCACCCAGTGCCGTAAGTGCCAGGGATGTGGTCACGGAACAAAGCATTGCCATATGGTTGGTAAATGCATGAATTGTGGTGATTCCTCGCACACTAAGGACGACTGTCCTGTGAAGGAAGATCCTCAAAAATTCAAATGTTCAAATTGTGGTGAAAACCATAAATCAAATTTTTGGGAGTGCAAGACTCGCAAAGCAATTTTGCAGTCACGCACTAAACGCCAGGTAGGAAACAATATACGTTCCCGACCAGCTACTACCCAATTCAACGAGGAAGAGAACCGCTTAAATGCCGTCGAAGCGGCATGGGATCAAGCGGAGGAGCAACATCCTGTGAATCCCACTGTTGCAGCACAATTCAACGAGGAAGAGAACCGCTTAAATGCCGTCGAAGCGGCGTGGGATCAAGCGGAGGAGCAAGATCCTATGAATCCCACTGTTGCAACACAATTCAACGAGGAAGAGAACCGCTTAAATGCCGTCCAAGCGGCATGGAATCCAGTGGAACCCCCAACCCCCCCTATCCCACCACAACAAAAAAATAAAGAGACCCGCAAAAACCCCCCCACCCCGCCGCGACCACCGGGAGCACAAACTCCAACCAACCCCACCCTTTCACCACAAATCAACCAAGAAGAAAACCGCCCAAATACCGCCGAAGCCGCGGGGGATCGAGCGGAGAAGCAAGATCCTGCTTCAGAGCCATCTAAGCGGAAACGGGAGGAAGAGGTGAGGATGAAGGTTCCAAACCTCAATCAAGCGGAGGAGCAAGATCCTGCTTCGGAGCAATCAGATGTTGTAATCAGTGCAGCATCTGTTCTGACTGAACTCCTGGCTCCGATGCATCAAAAGAAAACCTCAGACATGATTGATTTAAATAAGTACCGAAATCTCGCCGATAACGACTTATTTACAATTATGTGCGAGGAAAAAAATCTGTTGGGTTGTGTTTAACCAGCTGGCTACAAAGTCATTTTTTGCCCAAGCAATCGACTGCCTAGCACACCACAGCATAATGTATGGCTGCCTAGTAACGGTTGCCTAGCCAACGGCTTGGTAACAACAGACTGCAGTGCAATCAGCTACCTGACCAATTGGACCAACCTCCCTTGCTTACGTTTGAAATCTGTGATAGTAAAATTGAGTGCATTGAGTAAATTTACTCTCAAAAATCGGCATTATAAGACATCACCTCATATTTTGGTTATTTTCAATAGCTTGAAATTGTTAACAGATAATGTTTGATAGTTGATACGCGGGAAAATTTCCAATCGATTGATGTAAACATCTTGGAAATCTATTGAGCATTTATTAAGTTATTAGCGTTTAATTTGTAACGATATTTCGTGACGGTTGCTGATTTTTAGATTTTCAATTGACACCCTATCCTTGCCGTAAGACGTAGTCTACGTCAAAAATTGACTATTCTGGGACAAGACTTGAAGTCTTTGTACGATCGCAACTGGTTAATGCCGGTGCTGTTGACATCGGCCTTAAAGTAATGTTAACAGGGCATAAGGATGTCGATTTTGTTTCGCTTAGTATTTACGAAACAAAAGTCTTTTTAGGGAAATGAAACCTGAAGATGACAGAACAATTGTTTCTAGCATCCTTCAGCATAGCATAATTTTTTGTCCTGTTCATAAACAAGACCACTACGCACTGATTGTCGTTGACACAGACCAAGCCGTTCTACATTATCTAGACTCAGGCAGTATCAACGGATTAAAGTTGTTAAAATTAAAAAAAGAATATTTGCAAAGATTTAATTCTATTTTGAACTATTTCTCTAGTATTGCCGTACAGAAAGCTGACCTGCTCTCTTTAAAGCCATGGACCATCAGTGGTCTAAACAGTGAAAAGCAATTGGTTGCTGATAACTGTGGAATCTTTACCATTTTCAATGCTCTCCGATTTTTAAAATTGATTGAAAATGAAGGAGAATCTGAAATTATTTGTGCAGATTCTCGTAGACGGTCTATTCATGAAAGAATTATATTGTCCATGGTACCTGAAGAGTTAACAAGCAAGAAGTGCTTTGCTTGTGAAAGAATTCTGCCAGTTTTTAGCAAGTATAGTACCGACATTGCCGATTTCATGTGCGATGATTGCTTAAAAGTCATTGAGCCTGAGCGCAAGGTAGAAATAACCTATTATGTGTTTGCAGATGGACTTCCATCTGATATAACAAAAAAGAAAAAAATCCAAGTCATACATGACAGGAGTATCTTGGGACTCAGAAATAAATAAATGGGCTCACTTCACCACCATTTGTTTTACACAACAGGATCTAGATATTTGCTATGTAGATGAAAATACTCATAGCCTCATAAAAGGCAAGCCTCAAAGAGGTGGCAAATTTGACAAACTCAAGTATACAGTACTTTTGAGAGACAAGATGAATGAGGTTGAGAAAAATTGTATCTATTTAATAGAAAACCAACACCATAGCAAAAATTCAATAATAATCTATGGCTATTGTAGGCATTATAGACATGAACGACCTTGCAGACTATTCAAGTATGTAGCGTCGCTTCCTCAAACAAACGGAATGTTCTTTGAGGTTTTCGTGAATCAAACCTCTATTCACCATACTAATAAAATGACCCAACCGTGTAAAGGATTGGCCATGAAAAGGTTAAGGGAACAAACCTTACTAGACCTTCCAAAACAAATCCGTCAACAGCAAGTTGTAAGCGTTGATGAATTAGTGGAGGAGACTAAGAACTGCATAGAAGTTCAATCTTCCTCCATGATTAAATGGGCAAGGCATCAAGCACTGGCTGAAAACGATGGTAATTCGGACATCGTCATAGCTCTTTGCGAAAACCTCAAGTCATTCCTGCGCTTGATTCGTTGAATCATTCCGATGCTGGTCTTGAACTTCTTGGCTAGATCGCGAGTAGAGGCAGATTTGTTCCGTTGAATATAATCCACAACTTTTTGGTCCAAATCGGGGTTGCTGGAGCCGGGTTTCCGGCCACTTCTTGGTAAATCCTTGAGGGAGCACTCCTTACCAAACTTTTCGATGATGCGTTTTACACTTGCCGGGTGAACATTTACTCTTTTTCGCAATCTGGTTGTAAGTAACACCCTTTTCGGTGCACCAAGTGTGCAGAATTTTTCTTTTTAGTCTCAAATTCAATTCGCGACATTTTGAATACAACTTTATCAACGGAAATGAATGAACCGAATAATCATTTTTGACATGTAAACAAAGCAAATGGCGCTTACACGCTAAAAATATATACAGTAGTTTATGCGTAATAACGCATCGAATGTTTATAACTACTTTTCGATACACTCCTTATTGAAGGTTGTCCCCCGTATTATGAGCCTGAATAATAAGAAGAAAAACGATGAGGAAAAGAATTAAGATTATCATTAAACAAAAGACGATGATGAAGAAGATAAACAGGAAGAAGAAAAACAGCAACCAACAACTGAGACAAAATTTAAATTAAAATCAAAACAAAAACATAGAGAGAAAAAATAAATCAAAAAAAATATAAACAACTCACTATACAAACAAAAAAAAAGAGAGAGCACGTCTGTCTAGAAACAACCTTGCCGGCCAGAGTGTTGGGAAGGAAGAGGCGGGCGAAACAACCTTTGTACACCCTTCCCCCCCCAGAAGAAGAAAACCCCCCATATTTTATTTGCGAGCATGAATAAAGCTGTCACTTTGAGGAGTCTGCGTTCGTGCATATCCGCTAACGTCCGTCGCAGCATATTTTCATTCTCGAACTGACTCCCACAGAGTAAACTTTTAATAAATTTTTCCAAACTAAAAAAACGTGTTTTGCAAACCGCCTCCAAACTTCGCAAAGAATACCTCACCTCATAGGATAGACGCCGAAAAAAGAGATTGCCTGATGTGCAATGCACTCAATACCGACGGAATGAGTCGTTCGACGAGGAATGTCAACAGCTTTTGGAAGAGAAGAACGCAGTACGGGCACTTATGCTGCGTCAAGCTACCCGGCAGAGTGAGGACCGGATATAAGCGGAGGCAGCAAACCCAACTCTTCCGGGAAAAAATGTGCCACCAGGAGGAGGAAAAGTGTGATGAGCAAGAACCGCTGTACTTTTCACGTGAAACGCGAAACTTCTACCAGAAACATAACACATCCCGCAATGGCTTCGCGCCGCGAGCTGAAATATCTCGGGATAAAGATGGGAGTGTTCTGACAAACGATTGTGAGGTGACCGAAAGGTGGAAGCAGCACTTCGAGGAACATCTGAATGGAGTACAGGAAGAGGACCAAGACAGCAAAGGTAGTGCCGTCAGCAAGTAACGTAAATGTGCCACCCCCGACGATAGGCAAAGTTAAGGATACCATCAAACAGCTGAAGAATAACAAATCGGTTGGAAGGGATAGTATCGTACCAGAACTTATCAAGATGTGTTCGGACAGGTTGGCTAATTGCCTGCATCGACTGATAGTCAGAGTTTGGGATACTCTCTAGACTGTGAAAGTTATCGGGCGATCACCATCCTTAATGTCGCCTATAAAGTGCTATTCCAAATCATCGTTTCGCGACTGTCACGACTGGCAAATAGATTCGTAGGAAGTTACCGGCTTTATCGAAGGCCGGTCTACAACGGACCAAATCTTCACTTTGCGGCAGATCCTCCATGATACAGTAAACCGGAAAGAGCTATGGAAGATCCTGGACGAGAACGGCTTTCCGGGAAAACTGACCAGGCTAATCAAGGCAACGATGGATGAAACCCAGTGCTGTGTGAAGCTATCTGATAAATTATCCGGTTCATTCGAATGCCGCAGGGGGCTTCTTCAAGGTGATAGAATCTCATGCCTGCTGAAAGTTATATGAGGCGAGTGGCATTTAACATGCGGGGCACAATTCTCAACAGACCCAGTGAATTTATCTGCTTTGCGGATGACGTATTTTCAGTGGATATCGTGCCTACAACGGGCTCCACAAGCAACTGTGGTCAAACAGACTTAGCTCCCGTACGAACCCTGTGTGAAACTCTAATAAAACCTATTCTCTACGGGTATGAGACGTGGATAATGCTTGAGCAGGACTTACGAGCACTCGGAGTTTCTGAGCGAAGGATGTTAAAAATCATCTTTGGCGATGTGCAGGAGAACGGAGTATGGAGGTGAAGGATGAACCATGAGCTCGCGCAACTCGCTGACGAACCCGGTATTCGTAAGGTGGACGTAATCTGGACGAATACGCTGGGCAGCCCATATCGCAAGAATGACGGACAACTATGTGAGATAGAGCAAGATCTAGGAAGTACAAGGTGCCCATAGGATTAGAGGAGAGCAGCCATGAACCGAGAACGATGGAGAGATATTACACCGTGTCCAATATATTCTCATACACTTTTTCCTCGCTTTGGTGTCGTGCAACGACTCAACATGCTTCACCTATGTGTTGGTGTAGTTTTGCACTATGTTTATACAAACGCTTTTAGGTTATGTCCAATTGTTTTAATCCGGTGTTTATCTTTTACCAGCGATGAAGGAGTTTCGTGCTGTGGTGATAAAAAAAAGTTTTGAAAGGTGAGCGCCCGGGCGCTATTTTCAGAAATTTTAAAAACCTCGGAGTAAAGCGGGATTTTGTGTACCGAACCATCCGACGGTACCGTGACACCTGCTCGTTGGATGACCGGAAGAGATCCGGTCGTACTCGTACGGTGCGGACTGCACGAGTTGTTAAAGTGGTCAGGGAACGGATTAGATGAAAATCACAGCGCTCTGTACGTAAAATGGCCGCAGATCTGAATGTTTCGAGATCGTCAATGCACAATATACTGCCAAATGACCTCGGATTCCAAGCTTTCAAGGAACGTAAGGATCACGGAGTTTCGGAACCTTCCAAGCAGAAACGACTCGAAAGAGCAAGTCTGCTTTTGTCGCGGCACGGTGGGGAAGAATTTATCTTTTCCGACGAAAAGTAATTCGTCTTGCAACAATCCCACAATGTCCAGAACGACAGATTGTGGGCTCTCTCTTCGAGAATTGTTCCAGAGAGTGATAGGAATATTCCACGGTTCCAAAGTGCTACGTCAGTGACGGTTTGGGGAGGAATTTGCAAGCGAGGCAAATTACCACTGGTTTTCATCGAAAAAGGCGTTAAAGTGAATGCCATATATTACAAAACGGAAGTTTTGGAGAAAGTTGTCAAGCCATATGTACAAGAGGTGTTTGGAGATGATCACTATGTGTTTCAGCAGGACGGAGCGCCATCGCATATTGCAAATCTCGTTCAGGGCTGTTGCCGAGAAAATTTGACCGACTTTTTGGATAAGAATGAATGGCCTCCCAGTTCACCAGATCTGAATCCCTTGGATTATTTCGTATGGTCATACATGCTGGCGAAGGTGAATGACCACAGAGCGTCTAATATGAACCAATTCAAAACCATAATCATACGAATTTGGGACGAAATGCCGATGGAAGTTGTGCGTGCCGCCTGTGACGGTTTCGAAAAACGTCTGCAGCTGGTCAAGAAGGTTAAAGGCGGTGTTATTCCAAAACATATGCTGTAGTTGATCAGTATTATAATGCAATATAATGGGTAAAGTTATCAATACAATCTGGATTATCGATTTGAAATAAATAGAGTTTTATTTTGTATGAGAATATATTGGACACGGTGTATGTATCAGGTAATGTTATAATGACATTATGTCATGAAAATAAAAAAAAAATAAAGAAAAAATACCAGCCGCTACGAGTATACCCAGGCATACCAAATGTACCGCCTCACGACAGTATTACGATGACTGTCGCCTTCTTAACCCTATGACAGCCTCACAATTGAGCTATCCACGACAGCCCACAGTGAACCAGTCATGCGACATGCAGCGTTGCCGTCTTTGACTGTACACAATACGCATGTTCGTGTGGATGTATTTTGTTTTATGGTCTAAGACAGCCTCGATTGTTCATTCGTTACATTTCGCAAAGATACGACATGTACTTCGTAATACTGCCAATATATTGTTGACATCACCACTAATATTTTACTCTGGTTCCTCATGTCGTGTCTTCGTGTTCTATGTCTACCAGTGCCAGTACAATGCCGAAGCGGATTCGGTTATGAGTATTTTGCTAGTGCCAATTTTTCATTGATCCGGTTTCTGCAGTCGTCTACTGATCGCTGCTGAGTTAGTTAGGTTTTATTGAAATTCTAACGATTTTTTTTAACTCGTGCATTTATTTGGGAGGCTCAATTGCGTAAGATGTACGGAGCCGATAATTCATTTTTTTTTTTATAATGTAGGATTAGTAGGACTTGGGCTATATACTCGCGGTTAACCTGAGGTTAGAATAGGTGGCATTTTTTTGGGGATGGGTTGGACAGAGGAACATGGAAATAGGATTCTGTAATCTCATAAAATAGATGTCGCCAGCACTATAACTTGGTGCGATATGATCAGGGCTCCCTTATTGTGTTCGGCCGGTTATTATCTTCCGACGATTTCAACAACAATTCCGAAATGGAAATTTATGTGAAACCAATCTGGGTGACGTTATGAAGATTGAAAGTGGTGCTTATAGAAGTGTGACGAATGAAATTTATGCTGCTGAAAGTCATGACACGGGCAAAATTCGCGGTCCGGATAAAAATTGAGCAAGTGGAAGTGGTGCGAGCGGAAATCGCGCGGATGCAGTCCGTGCGGATGAAAATGGCACGAGTGGAAGTTTAATGGCAGTGGATGACCCAAGTAACATTTTTAGCTTAAAAACATTTCTTCAAATTCACGGTTGAGCTTATTAACCGTCATCTTATTTTGAATCAAAACTGCTTTTCAACCTTTGTTTACTCAAAATTGGAGAATCTATTCAACATCCCCTGCTTAACAACATTTCAAGAAATATGTTTATTCAACAATTCTCATTTGTATTTATTACATTATTTTGCAATTGGTAAATTCATTGGAAATTCATACAAATAATGATTCCGATACTGACCTTGCATCAGAACTCTAGCCATAACCAATTCAAACTATAGAACATCAATAGAAAATGAGAATTCATGTAAAAAAAATGTCATAAAGGGGATCAATGTTGTCACATTCCTAAGACATAAAATGTTCTAAGTCAATGTTTGTTCCTTTGACTACAAAAATAAACGGTTCGCTAATTGGAATTAATTCGGACTAGGGTTCGGCGGTAGATCTGATACCCCGTAACGCACCACGAAAAGGTGATCTACCAGCGTTACGGGTCTAACAATGGTTTACAGAAGAACTTATTCAAGAACTCTATCTAACGTTTTCAATACACCAAAATGTTTTGAGTTAACTTTGAAAGGATGTTTTTTGCATTTACTGTTTATTCTTAGCAGTCATTTCTCCATATGTTTGAAAGAACTTATTTATAAACTATACAGTGCCCAAATTTGACTTTGCTCGATCCCAGACTTTAACTCGTGATGCTGAATTGAATGCTGCCTTATTCTTCATCACCTTCATCCTAGGTTATGCATTTGAAATAATCAAAGGACGTATTCAAACCAGTCTCTAATTTACATGACATAATTTAACAATCGTTAATTAACAGTCACATATACAGACCTTTGGGTATAAGCAACAATCAATGTGCAACTAGTGATTTGAAATTGGTTCACTGTTGTAGAACCCCTTGGTACGAAGTACACCTTGTAGATAAAACCTTGCAATGCGCGCGAATTTTTTGAGCAACGAAACATAGGCCTGATAATACGCGTGTAACAATCTATTTTCCTACTAATGATAAGGAAATACAGAGAGGTACCGTTGTCTGCGGGTGAAAACGTGGCCGGTATCTTTTCTCCCTAACTCCTTTCTATGTAGCTCATTTTGTGCCGAAAGAATGGTGACCACAAATGCCATCTACCTACTTTAAAACAATCTTACAGAAACAACGGTAAGGAATTACTGGCTGAATTTCTAACCGCAAAATACAGTAAATCTCTGTAATGGAAAATGAGCAAAAGCATGGGGGCAACCGACATCCTCACGAGATCCTTCTCTTGACAGCCGACTCGGGTAAGCCAAAACTGTCGTCGCTTAAGGAAGGCTGTCCTAGCGAAATAATTTGCGAAGCAGAAGACATGATAAAATGGAAAATTAACATCCCATTCGGCTTACAACGTTTCGAGCGTGATGGTTTCAGGAGAGCCGGCGTAGCACCGACTGTTCCAATACAGCATTTTTTCATGTATGAGTGCCCTGTTGCCGATACATCTCGGGTTGGGTACCGAACGTACGGTAGCAAGCGATAGTTCGGTTCACACAGAGACAGTCGATGCAGTTTAAACTGGCTGTAGCAAGAAGGCTGTACTATTGGGAAGCCTGAGACATCCCACCCAGGCGGTTAATAAATTTGATTAGCATAACCCGGCGCGCACCAGCCCAAACGGAAGGAACTGCACCCGATACGAACCCAATTAATTTTACCGTACCCGATTCCGACCCCATCGAAAACTAATATCCCCCGCCCCCGAAAATTAAAAAGGCTTCACAACACAAAAAACACAAGAGCGCAGAGCGCCCGCCCCAAAGCACTGATACCTTGAACCTTCCACCAAAACCCCTCCCCCCCTAAAAACGCTAAAAAAAGACAATTACACCCCCAGGAACCGTCCACGTGAACCGATGAAGGGGATTGGAACCCAAAAAAAAAAGGAACAACAACCCCCCACGAAGCCAACAGTAGTCTGAGGTCAGCTCGGATTCTGAGGGTAATCGCTGGAATATAAAGGAAGATTCAGGCGAATCCAGTGCGTTCAATGAGGAAAAGGCGAAAAGAGCACGGAATCAGCGACTTTACGGCACAGGAGATCGTAAAGGAAGATTGCAGAGTGAAGTCGAGAGCACGGAAAAACATTTCACATATTTATCAACCGCATCCTGGAGATACGAGTCGAGCGATGTAAACAAATCTTGAACTTCCTCAATCGAAAAAAAAAATCGGTAATCCTGTTCACCGACGAGAGCATATTTACCGTCAATTTCCTATCAAATTCTAGAACCGATCGCTATATTAGTTGTCTCCCGGTAAAAGACGTAGCCAATGAGCATGAAAACGTTTTTCTGACCAGGCACCCTACTAGCGTTATGGTGGGGGAGTTTGCTCATTTACACTTCCGGTCCGCTTCATAGCATCTTGCCTGGTGGCTATGATGTTCCTGGCTATGAAGTACCTGGGCTCACCGATTACCTGTCGATCTGCCAAATTTTGATAAACCGACTGCTTAGAATTATCTCTAATTGTAATATTCCGCCCATATTACAAAATATTGCGAGTAGTTGAACGGATTGGAGATAAGGAAAGCATTGGGTATAGGACCAAGTCTCCCCCGGTTGGTACACACTTAGAAAATTTTACTAGTATTCGGCAATTTTTTACTGAACTTTCAACAGCTAAACAATCGGTAATCCGATTTACCGGATTTCGGAGAAATTTTACAGTATTCCGGTAAAAAAATTACCGGAACTTGTCAAATTTTACCGAAATCCGTTAAATCCGATTACCGAACGTTCAGCTGTTGAAAGTTCGGTAAAAAATTACCGAATACTGTAAAATTTTCTAAGTGTGTACCAAATCAATGAGCGTAGGAATCAATAGAATCAATAGCATTTACTAATGCTATGATGCGCCACCAATCTGAGGGGCGGCCCAACTTGGCTTATTTCTATTTGCAGGATATCCACAGATAAGAGGGCGTGCCGCAGCTCATGCCTAACTATTACCTACACAGGCAGAAAACGCAATCACCATTTTTTACGAGTTTGCCGGACTATTGGTGGAAGTGATTTCTCGTGGAAGTGCAGAGGATTTCTTGGCTTCCTTCAAAGCGAGTATCGGGGGTGTTCATTCCAGAAGGCGACAAAGTAAACACCGAGGTCTACATCGGGATTTTAAGTAATTATATTCTTCCATGGATCAACGAGCAGCACGGTCAGAAGCCAAATGTTGTATTTCAACAAGATGGTGCTCTGTGCCACACCTCAAACCACAATCAGAAGTGGTTGTAGGAACATCTGCCGTTTTAAGCGAAGGATATGTGGCCGCCATCCAGCCCCGATCTTAATCCGCTTGATTACTCAGTATGGCGCGTCATGAAGGCCAATGCCTGTTCTAAACGCCACCCGACTACAGCAAGCCTCAGACAAACATTGACCGTACCTGGAAATACGGTACATATCAAAACCATCAACATATAGACCGGGACCGACGGCTTTACTTCCCTTCCGAAGGAAGACATGATCAAAGATTTTTCGATCTAAACGGCGCCGACTGGAATTGATACTAGACTCACAAAGGAGAGAGACTATCACGCTTACCGCATCATGCTACCGCAACTCGGGAAGTAGACAGTAAACATCATAGAAGAAGAAAAGTGATGGAGATAGTGAACTAACGCTGCATACTTGGATTTTTCAGTGACGAAGGTTTCTGTCTTAGGCTAAGTTGAACAGTAGGTCAAGGCGTCGCTTGGCGAGAAGATTCTAATCTTCTTTCCATCAAACTAATGGCACTGAACTACAGAACAACTTTGTGGAAGACAGGAACCTTCCATTTAGGCAGGATAAAAAAAGTACAGTATGTTCAGGAAACTCACTAGTACCTAAATTTTGAACTTTTATTCACCAATAAAAAGGCCATGCTTACTGAACAACTGTATTGAAGACAGGAACGTTCTATATCGCCAGGATCATATCGCCAGGCCAGCATATTCGGGAGATTTACTTACATTTTTAATTGTTACTTGAGACAATTGTGAACTTCTGTTCATCAATCAATAAACTTTGACCAGCTGAACAACTTTGTTATATAAAACTTGATACACTACGTATTTTATTTACGTGGGCACGTCTCGCAATGTTGCATTCTAACCCGCTATTTGAGGAATTTCTGTAATTAATTAATACGCCGTTTGGTCTAGAACGAGTTTTTTTAGGAATACATGATGGTTTTACATCGATAATTTTCTGCAAAAAAACGGTAAGGGAAAATCTACGACTACGATGGGAGATGAACCAGTCCGAGTAGCCTCCTCTATCTTGTCAGCATACGATCTAGGTTCCAACGTGGTTGGTTACCCAATCATTCCGATAAATAGGATAGGATAGGAGTGACTGGAGTCACCTTATCAAAAAATATTATACATTTACCTAAAATAACTGCCCAAAGCTCTTGGGATTGTCAACAATTGTTGACAAAATGGTGGAATGAAATGGCCTGGCAACCAGCAATGTGTTTTTGTTAAATGTTCTCAAGAGACAAGTTTGAAGTGCTATTGAAAAAGTGGGACAGTAGATATATAAGATGTCTTGTAACGTATCATCACCTAACAAACGAACATTCTTCCAATGAAAGTTACATCATTAATTATCCTAAACCCCATAGTTTATCCAATCTTGCGCCGTATTTATTTTTATTCTGCAATTAGCTGCATAAACACTGGCATGATATGTTGACACCAATTCAATGGCTACTTCCAAGCACGAGCATTTAAAATCAAACGGGACAGAACGCAAGCGAAACGCTCTACACGGCTTGTCCATCCGCAGGCTGGATCTGACCAATTTTGCAACTCTGGAAAAAAAAAAAAGTCCAAGTGGCCGAGAAAGTTGCAATCATCGGAAACCATCTTCACAACTCGGTCAGAATACAACCTCCTCAGCGCTGCTTGGAAGTTGTGGATGTGCATTTCGT
>JAHHFK020005693.1:0-101107 GCA_024533555.2 Aedes koreicus | reverse complement strand
TAAAGGGTGTATTCGATAAAAATGGCACACAGAAAATCTTCTGTAACTTTTGAATCGTATGAGTAAAAAAACCTAGAAATTTGAGTAGATCATATCCATAGCGTAAAATTATTTACATCTGCCAAGTTTCATAGTTATACATTCAGTAGTTCCAGTCATGTCACGCTTCGAAGCCAAGAAATTGTCCGTGAGAAAATTTTGTGCACTCACAATCAAAATCCAGGGGCGTCCCACCGGTGGATTGCTAAAAGGCTTGGAATTGCAAATACAACTGTGTCTCGTGTAATAAGAACCTTCAAGGAGCATCTGAGTGTCAAAAGGAAGGAAGGGAGTGGTCGTAAAAGTGGTCCAATGGACAGTAAAATGGCCAGAAAAGTCGTACAACAATTCAAGAACCGTCCAAACATGTCAATTCGAGATGTCACTAAAAAGTCTAAGGTGTCAATCGGTTTTGTGCAGAAAACCATGAAACGTGCTGTTTACAAAGTGCAAAAAAGCCCCAAACCGGAATGAAAAACAAAACATCACTGCGAAAACCCGCGCCCGGAAACTTTACGCGAAGCTGCTCACCAAATCCGGTTGCATCGTGATGGATGACGAAACATACGTCAAGGCCGACTTCCATATACTTCCTGGGCAAGAATATTTCGTTGCCAAGTCGAAGTTCGATGTTCCGGAGGATGTTCGAAAAGAAGAAACTATCGAAATGTGCAATAAAGTTTCTAATCTGGCAGGCGATTTGCGGATGTGGTGAAATAAGTGCTCCCTTCATCACTTCCGGAACAATGAACGGTGCGATTTACAAGGAAGAGTGCCTTAAGAAGCGTCTCTTGCCATTCATTAAGAAGCACAAAGGATCAACTCTGTTTTGGCCTGATCTAGCATCCTGCCACTACGCTCGAAACGTATTGGAGTGGTACCGAGCCAACGGAGTCAATTTTGTGCCAAAGGATATGAACCCACCAAATTCACCGGAACTTCGTCCAATTGAAAAATTCTGGGCAATTATGAAAACGGAACTTCGCAAACATCCCAAAACTATAAAAACAGAGCTAGAATTGAAGAAAATTTGGGTAAAAACAACAAAAATACTGGGAAAATCGGTTTGTACAAAATTTGATGGGTGGAGTGAAAAGGAAGATGCGGGCATTCGGGATGGGAGACGAAATTGAATAAAACAAATGTTGTAAATCAAAACTCATTAGTAGTTCTTCATTTCCTGAAAAGTTCAAGAAAATCCGATAATCAGTTTAATTTTGATGAGTATATATGTGTGTGCCATTTTTATCGAATACACCCTTTACCCACAATTCGAAAACACAAGGTATATGTAGGTATATGATTAATTATAATTGGGTGACGTTGGGATGGGTCGAGAGTTTCCATACATGTGAATAAAAAAAGAGAAAGCTTATCCAACCTTTCCGCCGTCTGCCACAAACACTACGACCATTAGCCGGAGAGCCTAGATCCTTGAGCAACCAGGGATTCTGACAACCCTGAGGCAAATCAGGGAGGTCGGAAGTAAAAATGTTATATAGTATCGGCCCAAGAATGCTACCCTGAGGAACTCCAGCTCTAACAGGTAGTCGATCAGATTTGGAATTCTGATAATTTACCTGCAGAGTTCTGTCAGTTAAATAATTTTGAATTAATTTTATAATATAGAGCGGAAAATTAAAGTTCTTCAATTTAGCAATCAAACCTTCATGCCAAACACTGTCGAATGCTTTTTCTATGTCTAGAAGAGCAACTCCAGTTGAGCAGCCTTCAGATTTGTTTGAACGAATTAAATTAGTAACTCTCAAAAGTTGATGAGTAGTTGAATGGCCATGGCCAAATCCAAATTGCTCATCTGCAAAATTGAGTTTGTATTGATGTGAAGCATCATTCTATTCAAAATTAGCTTTTCAAAAAGTTTACTGATTGAAGGAAGTAAACTTATTGGTCTGTAGCTAGAAGCTTCAGCTGGATCTTTCTCGGGCTTTAAAATTGGAACAACTTTGGCATTTTTCCATTTGCCAGGAAAGTATGACAAATGAAAACATTTATTAAATAATTTTACCATGAAAGACAAGGTACTCACTGGGAGTTTTTTGATGAGTATATAGAAAATTCCATCATCACCTGGAGCCTTCATATTTTTTAATTTTTTAGTTATAGTTTTTACTTCATCCAAATCAGTACCCCAGGGATTCATCAAAAATATTTTCCCTTGAGGAAATATTCAGATAATCAAGAGAAACCTGATTCTCAATAGGACTAGTAAGACCCAAACTGAAATTATGGGAACTCTCAAACTGCTCAGCAAGTTTTTGAGCTTTTTGCACATTTGTTAGCAATGTTTCACTTGGTCCTTTAAAATACCGATATACACTTCGGTATTGATTTTAACTCCGGCATCAATGAAATGAAAGGCGGGATTCTCAAACCGTTGGACGTCACCAAGCCAAACATCATGACACCAGCCGGATGTTTGGTTTGAAATTTGAATTTCACTTTTTCCGGAACGTTCTCCATTTTTCTGCGGTGAAATGAACCGGTCCGTGCGGCTGTTGGCCACAGCATCGATGCTGAAAAGCTTTTCGTCGGAGAACAGGATTATCATTTTTTTCCTTCTTCAACAAGGTAAGCAATCTCTTGGAAATGAGTCACTCATAGTTCTTTGACCCGATCCGTAATCAAGTGGCGTTTCACTCTGGCTCTGGAAGATGCATGCAGGTCTTCTTTGATGATTCTCCGCATGGATTTCTCCAAAATATTGGCTTCCTTTGCAAGCTTTCTTATGGAACGCACCGGGATGCGAGCAATTTTTGCACGGACCGATTTGATCACGTTTGGCGTGCGTGCAAAGCGCGGACGTCCGCTTCCCGGCTTCTGCTGCTTAGGACCATCCTACAGGGACTTTTTTATGCGGTAAACTGTTGCCAAATGGCACCCTACCACCTTGGCAATCTCTTTCGGCTTCTTCTGGGCGAGCAACAAACTGGTGATCACTTCTTTCGCGAACATTTTGACGAATTTGCAATAAAACAAGAAGAATGTTAAGATGCACCACTTGAAAATAAACATCAACAAATACACTTTCGACAGAAATTAGTCACTAGCTACACGAATTAACCCAATACTCAAGTTTGAACATTTTCGCATTATTTTCTGCCGCACCCTGTACTATATCATGGATTTTATCGACGTTCTCTGGTGTAGTGACCTCATTTGGGCATCCAGAACGCAGTGCGTCAACGGTGCTCGTACGGCTACAACGAAATTCAGCAAACCACTTATGAATCGTTTGAATCGACGGAGCAGAGTCTGTAAAATACTTATCCAGCTTGGCTTTGGTTTCGGCATCCGTTTTCTTGCGTAGAAAATAGTATTTTATCAAAACTCGAAAATCGGATTTTTCCACTTTTTTAAAAACTTGCTGATCGATCTCTTCTCACTGTTGTTACTAATGAATGCGTGGACAGAAACGGCTGAAATTTTGACAGCCGTCATTCAAGGAGTGAAGCTCATAGAAAATGGTTCACATTGGCGATTACCAACGCCATCTGTAGGAAATTAAAGGGACTTTTCAGGCAGCCTAGTATGGTGCTGCTAACAAATGCGGTTCGCATCTTAGCATAACCTTTTTCGCATAGCCGTGTACGATCCATTTGAATTGACTTGCGTTGAATCAAAAGCGTTTGGAGGATGGTAAAACGGAAGAAGATGAAACACATGAAGTATGAAAACAAAAGTCGTTGACACCACGAAGATCATAAAAATTGATATCGCTATACGTTGTTTTTTTTTTTTGCAGCATTGTATGTCCATAATAGGAACTGTTGAATAACTTTTTGATATTTTCATTTAGGATAAAAAGCATGTTTTAATGATTTATGGTTGATTGGAGGTAAAAATGAGCATACCACCAAATCTACTAAACTAAACATGCTGCCTTGTCAGTAACTTGTCAGTATGTTTAAATGAAGTATTCGGCTCTCTGATTTAATGTCCAAAACCAATACAATTTCATCGAAGTAATTGTAATTCCGAGTTTAAAACCTAAGCAACCTCTTAGTTGTTTTGTATTTGTGTACGGTGATTTTGTAAGGAGTGTTTGTCTATGAAAATGTGTGATTGTATATGTGAACTAGACACCTATTGAGTTATATCCTCAACAATTAAGTGGGGTGCTCATTAGGCTCCGATCTTGTCATCATATCACTTTACAAGCAACTTTTCAATTTAGGTTTTCGGGTCGTTCTAGAATTATTATTTTAGTGCCATGGATGCATTAATGGAAATGAATAAAATGCTTTTTAATATGATTATTCTTTGTTGTGCAACAAAAGGGCATCCACTTAATTCGCCCATTATGTTCCTAATAACCCAACAAAAATCTTACAATTTGTAAAAAAACGTGTCGCTTGTCCATAAGTTCAGATTTTTTGAAAAAGATAATTCCACCCTTCTTAGGAGATCGAGTTTGTTAAGCTTTTGTGGCATTACGCCACCCGGAGGAAGACAATCCAGTAGCTAGCATTTGCCAATGTTCTCCAAAACCAAATGCAGTTTTTGTGTCTCATCGAAATTAGGCACGCCTTGTCGAGCGGTCATACAGCAGTTAGCCGGGAGCTTTGGCGTAGCCGAAAGAAATTACTATGTCGGAACGGTTTGCAGCCCCTTCGTTGCTTTTCCGTTCACTTCCGTCTCGAATTTTGCCTCGACTGAAAAAATCAGCAGAAGCCGTATGAAGAAGCTACGAAAATTTGAAAAGCTTACCGATACCTAGAGAAATGTTGAAGTGTGCGCCTCAGTCGCCCACCACCTGGAAGTTTAACCGGTTTTCATTATCGAACGGAAGTGTAAGTGCTGCACCGGATCAAGTGGCTGCAGGCAGTTGAAGGGTAGCTTACAGCCAGCACAGAAGGAAAAAATCAGTTAAGTGTCATTCAAACGTAGGGCTACATTTTCTAACCATTTTCGGTGGAAAAACCGGATTTTGCAGCTGATAAGAAACGTCGCCTGTAGTCATATCGACATGACAAGCTCGAAAAATGATCTACTTCTGCGAGGATCGCTATGACGTCCTGGAATTTAATGATGATTGGGTGAGATCGTTTCTGTATATTTTGGACCTTATTACGGTGGTTCTCACTACCCTTTGTTTTTTCATCGTGATTTGTTTTCACCGTGAAGTGACACCCGTAATACCGCTCTTTTATGCATTTATTTATTTATTGTTCTTCGTCTCGAATAAAAAAAATCAACAGACTGGTACTTGTTGTTGTTTTCTCTCATACTTAGTTCTCTGGCGACTGACTACAAATAAACTACGGTCACGAATCTGGCGAGAAGGTGCACAAAAAAATTGATGTTTTGCAACAGCGCAGAGCAATCTACACTACCTTTGACAAGGTCAAAAACAAATAACCTCTGTAAGTTATTACGTCAGGTAGATAGTCAGGTAGATTTCCTGGGTTATTTCACGGAAGTTGACGAAGAGCATACCGTACAAAATTTAGTTGAACCCTTTCCATTCTGATGATCTGGACCGAGTGATAAGGTGGCCACACACTAACAGCATACTCCATGATGCTTCGAACAATCGAACAGTACAGCGCCTTGAGAGCATATATATCGGTGAAACCACTTGTATTGTGACGAATAAATCCCAGTGCTGCAAAGGCCTTTGCGGTTGTTTTACTAATATGGTCATTGAATCAGATTTTCGTATCTACAGTAATCCCTAGGCCACGAATGGCTTTAACACGGTCTATAGCTTCCGAGCTGATGGATACTTTTGCCTGTACAGATTGTCTCTTAGGATTAAAAACATGCTTTCAAATGCCTTTTATCATGCTTGCTTGTTATCTATATTCAGGGGTATACACAATGCTTAGCAGGAAGTAGCCATTCAAGAGTGTTTCCTGAAACGAATTATTAAAAATATATTTTTGACTATAAGGTAACGTAGAATGTTCTTTAGTAGTATGTTTTATATATCATTTAGGGCTAGAATTTTTTGAAAAATGTTAATCCGAAGGCAGACGTGACACATAATGTATTTGAAAAAGTTTTATATAAGAAAGTATGGAAATTTTTGTGGTACGTTTCAATCAACAAACATCAGCTTCGGAAGGTACGTTATTGGTACATTACTTTGGCGTAATTTTTATAGGGTTTTATGAAGAATTTTGACCTCTGTAGGTTATTACGTCAGGTAGATATTCAGGTAGATTTCCTGGGTTATTTCACGGAAGTTGACGAAGAGCGTACCGTACAAAATTGTGTTGAACCCTTTTCATCCTGATGACTTGGACTGAGTGATAAGGCGACCACACACTACCAGCATACTCCATGATGCTTCGAACAATCGAACAGTACAGCACAACAGTACCACAGTACAGTAATTTTTATAGCGTTTTATGAAGAATTTCGCAAAATCGACCGTCTATTCAGCAGGACACCTAAAAACAAGGAATTTGACAGGTACGTACAAAATTCCCAGAGATACGCTATGGTACGCTTTTTAGTACACTACAAAAAACACGCTATTTTTAAATTTTGTGAAAAGTGCCCTAAAGTAAACATCCTTAAATTTTTGGGCAAAACGGAACAGGAAACCTAACTGCGATGATGCCTTAGACACGACGTATACTACGTGGTGAAGCGCCCGGGCGTCACCACTGTTGCGGGGCACTGGACACATTCAATGTCATCCGATTGATGCGACACCATTCAGCGAACGCCCTCAGCTGTTGTTGCAGAAAAACGGCGTCTAGTGGATGCTTTATTGCGTAGAACAGCTTCAAATCATCGGCATATGAGAGTTTTAGGCATTTGAGGATAAGATTGACATCGTTCATGTAAAGCAGGAACAAAAACGGCCCAAAGTGGCTGCCTTGAGGCACGCTGGACAAAACTGGAAATAATGACGAAACGTGATCACCGATTCTGACGGACATACTACAATCGGTTAGGTAGGATCGCAGCCAGATAAGCAAGTTGTTGCTCATGCCTAACTTATCAAACTTGGCTATTGCTATCTGGTGGTTCATTTTATCGAACGCCGCGGAGAGATCCGTGTAAATAGCATCTACTTGATGACCGTTTTCAAGTTGTTTGACCAATAAAGAGGTGAAGCACGTCAAATTAGTGGATGCCGAACGTTTGGGAATAAATTCATGCTGATCCGGCGAAATATAGTGCGCGTCTGCACAAGCTTCCGAAGAATTATGATCGCAAACAACTTGGATACTGCACTTAATGCAGCTATGCCCCGGTAATTTCAGACCATAAAAACACCTAAACACCGGGAAAACATATGACTGTTTCCAACAGTTCGGAAATATGCCAGTGGACAAAGAAAAATTGAATACCTTTGCTAACGGAGACGCAAGCGAATCCACGAACCGTTTCAGTACAAGCGATGGAGTACCGTCCGGAATTCATCCCGTTAAGAACTTCAATTCCTTGCCAGCTGCAATAACCATGTCATTGGTGATGGCATAATGCATTCCGGAGGCAGGAAGACGGGGCACATTACTGGTGGCGAGCGCGATGTCCCGCGGGTCGAGCAGCTCAAACCCGGTGCGTGCGCTGCTACGCTTGCAACTTAATGATGGGAAATTTGATATAACTGGCACGTTTATGGGTTTTTTTCAGAATGGGTTTTTTTTTATTGAATAAACAGTGGTTCAAACTTCTATCAAAACATGCTTCTTACCCGAGAAATACACGTTTTGTGTTTAAGTAACCTGGATAATTCTCATTTTTGGTAGAAATTTGTGTTTCATTTGTATGGGAGCCCTCCCTTCCAGAGAGGGGTGGTTCCTCAAACCACCATACAATCATTGCCTTCAAAACCCCCCACATGCCAAATTTGGTTCCATTTGCTTGATTAGTTCTCGAGTTATGCAGAAATTTGTGTCTCATTTGTAGGAGAGCCCCCCTTCCTGAGAGAGTAGGGGTCTCAAACAATCATAAGAACCTTCCCCAGCCCCAAAGACCCCTGCATACAAATTTTCCCGTTGGTCGATTCGAACTTTCCGAGTCTATAAGGGTCTGACAGACAGACAGACAGACAGAAATTCATTTTTATGCATATAGAAATCTAGCCTCTAAAAACCCTCATATGCTAAAAATGGTTTCATTTACTTGATTAGTTCTCGAGTTATGCAGAAATTTGCGTTTAATCTGTATGGGAGCCCCCCCCCCCCCCCCTTCAAAATGTGGAGGGATATTGAACTGCCATAGAAACATTTCTTGCCCCCAAAAACCTCAACATGCCAAATTTGGTTTCATTTGCTTCATTGGCTCTTGAGTTATGCTAAAAATTATGTTTCATTTTTATGGCAGTCTCCCCATTCAGAAGGCGGAGGGGTCTCAAACCACCTTAGAAACATTTATTTCCTTCCGAAACCTCCACATGCCAAATTTGGTTCCATTAACTTGATAAGTTCTCGAGTTAATCAGAAATTTGTATTTCATTTGGTATATGAGCCCTCCTATCATAAAAGGGAGGGGCTCGAGTCAACTTAGAAATATATCTTGCCTTCAAAAACCTCCACCTGCCAAATGTGGTTCCATTTACTTGATTAGTTCTCGAGTTATGCAGAAATTTGTGTTGCATTTGTATGGAACCCCCCCCCCCCCCCTCTTCCAGATGGCGGAGGAGTCTCAAACTACCTAAGAAACATTTCTCTCCTCCAAAAACCTCCACATGCCAAATTTGGTTCCATATGCTTGATTAGTTCTCGAATTATGCACAAATTTGTGTTTCATTAGTATGAGAGCCCCCCTCTTACAGAGGGCGGAGGGGTCTCGAGTCACCTTAGAAATATTTATTGCCTTCAAAAACCTTCACCTTCCAAATTTGTTTCCATTTACTTGATTAGTTCTCGAGTTATGCAGAAGCTTGTGTTTCATTTGTATGGGAGCCCCTCCCCCTACCAGATAGAGAGGAGGGGTCTCGAACTTCCGTAGAAACATTTCTTGCCTTTAAAATCCCCGCATGCCAAATTTGGTTCCATTTGCTTGATTAGTTCTTGAGATATGCAGAAACTTCTGTTTCATTTGTATGGGAGCCTCCCTTTCTAGAGAGGGGAGGGGTCTCAAACTACCATAAAAACATTTATTGCCTCTAAAAACTTCCGCATGCTAAATTTGGGTTCCTTTGCTTGATTAATTCTCGAGTTATGCAGAAATTTGTGCTTCATTTGTATGGGAGCCCCCCTTTTTAGAGATGGGAGGAGTCTTAAACTATCATAAAAACCTCTGTCGGCCCCATAAACTCCTGCATACAAAATTTCTCGTTTATTGGTTCAGTAGTTTTCGATTATATAAGGTTCAGACGGACAGACAGACAGAAATTCATTTAAATTTCAGTTTCATTTGTATGAGAGCCCCCCTTCTATGAGAGAGGAGGGGTCTCAAACCACCATAGAAACATTTTTCGCCTCCAGAAAACCCCACATGCCAAATTTGGTCCCATTTGCTTGATTAGTTCTTGAGATATGCAGAATCTTCTGTTTCATTTGTATGGGAGCCTCCCTTTCTAGAGAGGGGAGGGGTCTCAAACTACCATAGAAACATTTCTTGCCTCCAAAAACTTACGCATGCTAAATTTGGGTTCCTTTGCTTGATCAGTTCTCGAGTTATGCAGAAATTTGTGCTTCATTTGTATGGGAGCCCCCCTTTCTAGAGAAGGGAGGGGTCTCTAACTATCTTAAGAACCTTCCCCGGCCCCAAAAACTCCTGCATACAAATTTTCACGCCGATCGGTTCAGTAGTCTCCGAGCCTATTAGGGTCAGACAGACAGACAGACAGACAGACAGAAATCCATTTTTATATATATAGATCAATTCCCTTTTTTTTTTCACTAAAAACCCCCACCCCCCCCTATTGTCTCTTCTTTTTTTTTACCCTCTCTCAACCCCCAGCAACCCAGCAAAAATTTTCCCCCGCCCCCCCCAAACCCCCTCCCCCCCCCAATGCAAAACCCTAAAAGTTGCCAAATCAACCGTTACAAATGTAATTAAAGTGTTTGGGGAACGTTTGTCGACAGCCAGGAAGTCTGGATCGGGGGAAAATCGAAAATCGGAAGCCGCTGAGACGACAAAGAGAGTTGCCGGTAGTTTCAAGCGAAACCCTAACCTATCTCTCCGAGATGCCGCAAATAAGCTGGGTGTATCGTCTACAACCGTGCATCGAGCCAAAAAACGAGCCGGACTATCGACTTACAAGAAGGTAGTGACTCCAAATCGCGATGATAAACAAAATACGACGGCCAAGGCGCGATCCCGGAGGCTGTACACGACGATGCTGACGAAGTTTGACTGCGTGGTAATGGACGACGAAACCTACGTCAAAGCCGACTACAAGCAGCTTCCGGGACAGGAGTTTTATACGGCAAAAGGAAGGGGAAAGGTAGCAGATATTTTCAAGCACACGAAACTGTCAAAGTTCGCAAAGAAATATCTGGTTTGGCAAGCCATCTGTACCTGTGGCTTGACAAGCAGCATTTTCATAGCTTCCGGGACTGTCAACCAAGAAATTTACGTGAAAGAGTGTTTGAATAAACGTCTGCTGCCTTTCCTGAAGAAACACGGTTGTTCCGTACTGTTTTGGCCGGATTTGGCATCTTGCCATTACGGTAAAAAGGCCATGGAGTGGTACGCCGCCAACAACGTGCAGGTGGTTCCCAAGGACAAGAACCCTCCCAACACGCCAGAGCTCCGCCCAATTGAGAAATACTGGGCTATTGTCAAGCGGAACCTAAAGAAGACCAAAAAAACTGCTAAGGACGAGCAGCAGTTCAAGGCAAACTGGCTTTCTGCGGCGAAGAAGGTGGACAAGGTGGCTGTACAAAATCTGATGGCAGGGGTCAAGCGTAAGGCCCGGCAATTCGGATTTGGAAAAGCGGAAGCCTAACTGAATATTTTTCCTGAATTTTATACTAATTGAACTTGAAAAAGAAATTTAATTTGATTTTTTAAATAAACGATTTCACCGATTTACACGCGTTTTCCCTTGACCAAATTTTGACCGTATCACCCTTTAGTTTCTTTCAGTTCGTTCTTCAGCCCTCCCAGCAAGGCAATGATATTCGCCGAAATCGCATTCACAACATCGGATAGTGACAACAAAGGATTTTGCTTGATGACGTGTAGCTGGTTAATGCAAGTTTCACAGAACCACAACAAATTACTGTGCTTGTTTGGAAGTAGCCCACCCTAACTACATCACCGTATTGCGATGCACAAAAGTGACCTACTTTCCCTCAACCAACAAGCCGAGCGGAGCGGAGCGGAGCCGAGCCGAGCGGTCACCGATCAAACAATTGGAGAGCGGTTGGATCGAGCGTCGCCGTGGTCAAAGAGGCTACCAATATACAGAGCGAGAGATGAGTGGTCACTCATGGACCCGATCCAGAACATCGCATGGGCGACAGTGGCAGTTGATGACGAAAATAATGCCTTGTGATCAGATCACAACAAACCACCGATCGTGTGCGGAGGTCGCACGGGCAATTTTAATATCGTTATGTGTGCAGTATTCGGTTTTCTGTTAGTTAGTTAGTTGTTAGTTGATAGTTAATAAATGTTTGTATGTGCTTAATTAGTAATAAAGCAGGCGTGGAAAATGTCAGGATATTTATTCAGACAATGGTACCAATTTCGTTGGAGCGAAAAGCAAAATGCAGGAGTTTTTAAAACTAATTACAAGCTCAGACCATCGTGAAAAGGTCGTCAAGAAGTGTTCTAAGGATGAAATTCAGTGGCATTTTAATCCACCCAGTGCCCCTCATTTCGGAGGGTTGTGGGAGGCGGCTGTTTGATCTGCTAAAAACCACCTTCTCAAGGTCATTGGTGAAACTTCAGGTTCGGTAGAGGATCTCAATACGTTGCTTGTACAAGTTGAAGCGTGTCTCAACTCGAGACCTCTCACAGCAATGTCCGATGATCCTAATGATTTGGAGCCTCTAACGCCAGCTCACTTCTTGATTGATTCCTCCCTGCAAGCCCTACCTGAACCGAACTTAGAGAATGTCCCTATCAATCGTCTTCGACACTGGCAGTTAATGCAGCGGCTCCTGCAAGACTATTGGAAACGGTGGCGGAGGGATTATTTATGCCAGTTGCAAGGAAGAACCAAGCGCTGGAAACCACCCGTTAAGGTTGAGATAGGGAAACTGGTTGTAATACGCGATGAGAATCAACCTCCGATGAAGTGGAAGATGGGACGGATTCAGCCGCTTCATCCAGGTGACGATGGAGTGGTACGTGTAGTCACACTCAAAACGGCTACTGGAATACAGAAACGTCCAGTAGAGAAGTTATGTTTCTTACCTGTCCCCGATACAACCACAATTTCGCAGTATTCAGTTTAGAGCAGCATCCTTTCCCTTTCCCATTCCTACCGAAGAGGATTTTATATAATTTCAGAAATCGGCTATTTCAGGGTGGGTGAGGGTGTTTGGAAGTAGCCCACCCTAACTACATCACCGTATTGCGATGCACAAAAGTGACCTACTTTCCCTCAACCAACAAGCCGAGCGGAATATGGATCACCGATCAAACAATTGGAGAGCGGTTGGATCGAGCGTCGCCGTCGTCAAAGAGGCTGCCAATATACAGAGCGAGAGATGAGTGGTCACTCATGGACCCGATCCAGAACATCGCATGGGCGACAGCGGTCAGTTGATGACGAAAATAATGCCTTGTGATCAGATCACAACAAACCACCGATCGTGTGCGGAGGTCGCACGGGCAATTTTAATATCGTTATGTGTGCAGTATTCGGTTTTCTGTTAGTTAGTTAGTTGTTAGTTGATAGTTAATAAATGTTTGTATGTGCTGTAGAGGAATACATGTAAATCGTGCGTGTTTGTAGAAAGGACTGAACTGTGTGTTATTTATTGGACTGGATGAGCAGTAGCTCAATGTGGTGCTTTTGTTTGTCTATTATCCACCGGCGAGTGTTGGGGAGCACCATCAACGAATATCGAAGGCGGAGGTAGCTCTGCTCCCTAACAGTGCTCGTTGATGAAATCCATAGTCGGGCTTCGGGAAAAGTACCTTCACTTAGTTGGCTGTTAAAAATAATCGTCAACGGCATCAGCAGTGAGTCGACACATTCTTTTAAAAACAACGGCGGTATCTTGTCTGTGCCCGACCCTTTCGACACATCCAACTTTTCCAGGGCTGACAAAACTTCATATTGGCTCACAACTAGAGCAGGACAATTCAAATTGAAAGCAGGACAGCATCAAAGACTGTCAGGGGAAAAATTTGGCGACATTGGGCTGGGTACATTTTCGAGCAAATCAGCAACCAGATTAGCTAGCTCGGCCGAAGTTTCCTTAAAAGTCATGTCGGTAGGGATCCGGTTGGATTGCTTACGGCTTCGAATACTTATACGACAAAAAGGATGACGGGTTCTGCTTGGCAGTCTGCTTCAATCGTCTGATATAGCAACGCAATGTAGCGTCCTGGCAATCGGTGTAATGTGTTTCGAGTGACTGTAACTGTAGATTGATCCGGTTCACTGTAATCCGTGATCTAAAATAGTGTTTACGAGCTTTTTGCACAGTGTTACGGAGATGCAGTAACTCAGTTATCCACCACGGTTGCTTAAACGAATAAGGCCTACTTCTAAGACGTGGAAAATGTTCCTCCATAATGTCATTCAATTTCTCATGAAACATAAGAACCGATTCATCCGTATCTTTTGCACGAAACATTTCAATACAATCGACGTCCATGAGAGCGTTATTCAGTTCCGGAAAGTGGCAACATCGAAAATCGAAATCATCAATAATAATGTTCGAGTCACTAGCTGGATGCACGTAGAAGGCATTCACGTCAATGCGAAGAACGAATGGCTTGTGATGGTTGTCAATTCGGAGGAGAGATGACGGAGGTTCGATAAGTTCAACATCGTTTGGTTCGTTAACAAATGCCAAGTCAAGCGATTTTCTGTTTAGTCGATGCGTTGGACACCAGTAAGATGTTTTTTTTAACTCTTTATTTATTCCAAATATTTTACATTCATAGAGGGTGTCCACAGGTAAATTGCATAACTTTCAATAAGCTGTAACATTTTGGGTTGATTTCAACGAAATTTTTGGTGAAATGACCTCAGCGTGTATTGTTTACACTGCGTGTGTTTCATTGTGAAATGTGTCATAGTTTCGAAAATGGAGTCGAAGGAACAGCAAGTGCGCGAGAACATTTTGTACACGCACCTCGACAATCCACTTCTTTCGCACACAACCATCGGAAAGATGTTGAAATCACCAGTCTACAGTGTCCCGTGTCATAAAACGTTTCGGGGAACGTTTAACTGTCGATCGGAAGAAGGTGAGTGGTAGAAAAAGTGTTTCGTACTGTGTAAAGGATCACATGCGAGTGGTTGCTGCCTTTAAACGCAAACCCAACTGTTCCGTTGGGGATGTCGCGAAAAAGCTGCATTTGATCAAAAGTTTCGTGCAAAAAGCCAAGAAACGAGTCGGGCTCCGTTCAGAAAGCTCCAAACCGCAATGAAAAAGAGAAAAGGACAGCTAAAACACGTGTGCGTAAGCTGTACACACAAATGTTTGAACACACGTAAAAACGGACTTTAAACTAATATACGACAACCAGTATGTGACTAAGAAAGACAAGTTCAATGATCCAGAGTCTCTCAGGAAACAACAAGTGTCAATGTTCCCCAGGAAATTCATGATTTGGCAGGGGATTTGTTCGTGTGGTAAACGGAGCAAGCCTTTCGTGACAACTTCAACTGTAAATGGTCAAGTATACATGAATGAATGCCTGAAAAAACGACTGCTTCCGTTTCTCAAAACACACAACGTTCCTACAATGTTTTGGCCGGACCTAGCCTCTTGTCACTACTCCAAGGATGTTATGGAGTGGTACAAGACAAATAGTGTCAATTTCGTGCCGAAGGATCTTAATCCCCCCAACTCTCCAGAGTTGCGGCCAATTGAAAAGTATTGGGCTATAATGAAGCTCGAACTTCATAAGCATCCTAAAGTTCTGAACAGGAAATGTTGAAGTCATGGTTGAAAGCGGAAAAAAAGATGGCGGTTCAAGCATTGTACAAAATCTTATGCGTGGTATTAAGAAGAAAGTTCGGGCTTTTGGATTTGACACAGAAATACAGTGAAATAAAAATATCTAAACCAAGATTATACATTGTACTTTATTCCCTGAATATGTCATGACAGTCGGTTGAGAGACTTGTTTTTGAGGAGGGGTTTAAAGTGATGCAATTTAACTGTGGACACCCTTTATATTTATTATCCTAGGTGCTCCTGCTAAGAAATTACATTTCAACCTTATATGCTATGATTTTTATCTAATTCTGTTAATATTATTTTTTTCCTTGCCTATTCAATATTTTTAACACATTTTTAAGAATAGCAGTTGATTTCTTACAATTAGTTCTTATCTATAGAGAGAATTGATCATTGCAATTGAAGATTTTTGTATAAAATTATTAATTATTTTGTTGGACATTTCTTCTGCAACTCTAGGCTCGTGTGGGAATATTATAAGTTAAGTTTTGGAAGCATTAGGAGAAATCTTCCATTTGTGAAAATAATCCGTATAAATATTCTAGCTTTTTTGTAGCCTCCTGGTTTTAACACGAAGACTTTTTCCTTCAGCGGAAATGCCTGTATAATCGGTAAAGCAAGATTTTTGATAGCCCTGAGGTTAATCAGGGAGATCTGAAGTGAAAATGTTATATAGTATTGGCCCAAAAATGCTACCCTGAGGAACACCAGCTCTAACAGGCACTTGATCAGATTTAGAATTCTAATAATTTACTTGCAAAGTTCTGAACTAATGTCATGATATAAAGCGGAAAATTGAACTTTTTCAGTTTCGCAATCAAACCTTCATGCAAAACACTGTCGAATGCTTTTTCTATGTCTAGAAGAGCAACTTCAGTGGAGCAGCCTTCAGTTTTGTTTGAACGAATTAAATTTGTAACTCTCAAAAGTTGATGCGTAGTTGAATTCCCAGGGCAAAATCCAAACTGTTCATCAGCAAAAACTGAGTTTGTATTGATTTGAAGTATCATTCTATTCAAAATTATTTTTTCAAAAAGCTTGCTTATTGAAGAAAGCAAACTGATTGGTTGGTAGCTAGAAGCTTCAGCCGGACTTTCGTCTGGCTTCAAAATAGGTACGACTTTTGCATTTTTCCATTTATCTGGAAAGTATGCCAGATGAAAACATCTGTTAAATAGTTTTACCAAGAAAGACAAGGTACTGTCAGGGAGTTTTTTTGATGAATATATAGAAAATTCTATCATCAGTTCACAAGTTTTTGAGCTTTTTCCACATTTGTGAACAAAATTTTATCACCTGCCTTAAGCGCTGGTATAGGCTTTTGAGGTTTTTTCAATATTTTAGAGAGTTTCGAGAAAGGTTTGGAACTCGGATCTAAATTTGACACATTATTTTCAAAATGTTTGTTCCTCAGGGCAGAGAAGTGTTTTTTAATTTGTTTTTGTAAATCCCGCCATATGATTTTCATAGCGGGATCACGTGTTCTTTGATATTGCCGCCTACGTACATTTTTCAGACGAATCAAGAGCTGAAGATCGTCATCAACTATAACTGAATCGAATTTAACCTCGCATTTTGGCACTAAAGCAGCTCTTTCTCTACTTATTGAGGAAGCCAGAGATTCAAGAGCATTATTAATTTCATGTTTTGTTTACAATAGAACATTAGAATCAAAGCTGTATTCCATAAATGTTCGATATTGATCCCAATCAGCTCTATGGTAGTTGAAAGCAGAACTGTTGGAATTAGAATTGTTTTCTTGAGATATTTCAAATGTAACTGGAAGGTGTAACTACAAAGTTGACATGAATCAGTTAGGACCAAATAAATAGTTGAGGGATTTCTGGCTGAAGAAAAGCAAGTTGGGCTGTTTGGGTATTGAATAGTGTAATAGCCTACAGAACAATGATCAAATAGTATATTACCATTGGCATTGCTTTGAGAATTATTCCATGAGCGGTGTTTTGCATTGAAATCACCAATAACGAAGAATTTAGACCTATGAAGGATAAGTTTCTGAAGGTAACCCATGAGCCAGTAAATTGGCAAAATTTTGTTTCAACTGAAGCCCCCAAAGTTTCAAAAACTTTGGTTACAAATGAAGAAAGAATGTAATGTTTGATACGTCTATAGACAATGATGGCAACGCCACCACCAGCTCCGTTAATGCGATCATTTTGGTAGACAAAATAATTTGAATCTCTTTTGACCTTATGGGCAGGTTTGAGATAAGTCTCAGTTATAACAGCAATATGCACGTTATGAACTCTTACAAAATTAAATAGCTCATCCTCGTTATCTCTGATGAATTGAGCATTCCAGTACAAAATATTTAATGACTTAAAATCCATTATTTAATATCAATGCCATGACAATATTATTGAAAAATTTAATACCAGTTTGGATAGCATCAAACATGGAATTAGTTTTTAGCATATCGTTTATCATATCGATTAACGATTGCTTTAAATATTCTAATTTAGGAACGGAAATGCTACCTAAATCTAATTCAACAGAACTACCGTAGGAATTTTGGTTTTGGTTCCTACCCGGTGCAAAGGTAGGTCCATTTACATGTTGAACATTGTTAACAACACGGTTAAGTAAGAATGTAGGGTTTGCAGATTGAACCCTGTTGGTGCCTGCAAGTATCGAAATAGTATTTGCTCCTCGTTGAGCGTTTGAAGTAACAGTTACGGATGGAAAAACCTGTCCGCTGTTTCTATCGACGGTTTGGTAGGAATTTGTTCTTCACTGATCAATGTTACCAGCAGCAGAATGTGTAGTAGCTGGTCGGGAACATGTATCGTTGCCTACCTAACGTTTAGCGGGTGACTGCAATATTGCTTTGCGAGTCTTGCACTCCCAAACATTTGATTTATAGTTTTCACCACAGTCGTCGTGTGAGGAATCACCACAAGCCATGCATTTACCAATCATATGGCAATGCTTTGTTCTGTGACCCCATCCCTGGAACTTACGGCACTGGGTCCAGTCTTCTTGAAATGTACCCACTTCACTCGGACATGGAGCAAAAGGCTTGCTTTTTTTAAAGCCTTAAGGGTATTAAGTTTACCTGACTTGAAGTGAACTAAATAAAAATCGTTTGAAATCCCTCTGCGAGAATTGCCAGGCCGGTATTTCATTTTCATTTTAATTACTTGGACTGGGCTGATTCCAAGTAATTCTTAACTCGTTTTTGATTTCTTCCAGAGATTCACCACTGGGCAGACCTTTCAAGACAACCTTGAAAAAGACATTCAGCTTTGGTGTCGTATTTGACAAAATTGTGATTCTTCTGAGTAAGATACTCAAGAAGTCACTTGAATCCGTCCGAGGTTTCTGCAAGCAAACGGCATTCACCTAGTCTGGAAATTTGAAGGGGATATTTCACACCTTCAACATATGTTATGATTTTCTTGCGAAAAGCATGGAAATCCGAAATTGTCACCACAATAGGGGGAAGTTTTTCCTTTCTCAATCGAGGAAGTTTATTCAAATTTTGGTTAGATGATGGATCACTCTCATCATCTGTAAGCATATCAAATTGATTACTCACATTAATTTGATTTTAAGGCGAATCAATAGATTGCCCTTTCCATTTACGTTTATTTGCAACAATGGCAGAAGAAATTGCTCCAAATCGACGTGAACGCAGATAACTATTAGAATCCGAAGGACTGAAGAGGAATTTTACAATGCGATATCCAAGCCGGGTTACCCAATGAGTTTAAACTAGGATCAAAACGGAATTAGTGGAAATCTAAAAATTGCAGGTATTATTTACCATTGAAAAGTGCTGTTTAAAATTTGTTGTAGCGTAAGTAGCAAATAGAAAATAGAACCGCACGGCATGAGAGCACAATGCAGGCTCCAGGACAGCAAGCTGTTGATCTCCTCATCGTAGCAGCTGAGGTAGGTTGTAATCGACAACGATGACAATATTATCAGAATCCGAAGCACTTTCACAGATTTGCTGGACTGCTGCGGAATGCGCTGAGTACAATTCCGGAGACGAGTTCGGTCGAAGATAGATTCCACACACAAAGATCAACGTCTTGCCCAGTTTGGTACGCACAGCGATTTGCTCAATATTACCACAGTCAATAAGGTCGACCCCCATACAGTTGAGAGTTTTTCTTTAACCGCAGCAATTAAAACTCTACCCCCGTAAACGTAAACTTAGTTTATTCTGCGTGCAAACAGCAATTCAAACATATTCTATGTTTCAAATCAAGTGTTTGAAATAAAAATCATGTTATGTTTATTTTAAACATATTTATTATAACAACAAACGTACAAATTTTGGATTTTAATGGTTACGTTTTTAATTTGTGTTTTTAAATTTATTTTACACTAGTGCAAAAACCTTTCCAAGTTCATTAAATAACCATATGAAAATTAGCCACAAGGAAGAGGTTTGAATTTCATAATATCACCGTATGAAATGATATTAATTTGTTCACGGGCTTCAAATGGTGAGTTGACAACTTCGAAGGAGGGTGCGACCGACCTCTCGTCCTCACAAGTTCCTACCTCACGCCTCCACGAGTCATATGATCACAAAAGACTGCCAGCTGAAACATGGAGACGCTGGTTGGCGTAGCCTGGGCAATGTTGTCAATCTGACAATAGCGAAGTGAGGGGTGCGACCGAAGATCTTATACCTTTAAATCATATTCTATATTTTCTATTCTCATTTTACTAATAATTTCAGCACGCTTTGGAATCATCTTTGCATTCCAAAACTATGTAAGAGCCGGGAGCAACATGCCAGGCATCAAAGGCGGAATTTGTATCTCAGCATTTCAGCATACCATTTTATTTAAAATTGCACTTCTGAACTTCAACTATTATATTCATAAAAGGCTGGCATGTGCTTATACGTAATGTAGGATTATATTTTAATGTTGTGTTTGTGGTATTATGGTAAGATAAGCCATTTCTTTCAGAAATTATCCCACCGGACTCTTCGTTCACTCTATCTTTGAAATGTTGCTAGAACAGTATAAAGAAAAATATTACAAATATTACTATGTTTTATAAAATAATATCTTTTATTGAAATTTTATCTTTTATATTTCGAATGATCTATTCTGTTTTCAGCTTTCCCAGGACTAGTAGGATATTGATACATATCTAACTTTTATTTATTTTTCAGTAACAATCCATTCAAGTTTGAAATTTGAATAAATTAGCATTTTTGTCTATAATGGTATCTTAATTTGTTGTGTACAAAATATATTATATATTAAATAACATATAACGGGGAAAGGGAGGGACCATCAGGGCACCCAAGTAAAACGATTTGGATAGGGAGCATGGGACTGCCTCCTCCCTATTGTTAACATTTCGTGGAACGAGGGCGGGCTCTTCGACCCCATCTATTGGGTTTATTCTGTCAATCGAGGGCTCGATTCTAGTGCTGTGAGTGTGAACTTGCTTTTGGAAGGAGATTCTCTTCCCTATATTCGCGGGTTTCGCGTAAGTGTCTCTGCTTACGGGCCCGCCCAAACGTTTTTGGCCCTTCATACAGGAGCTTGATTATCACAAACAATAATAGAATCCTGATCAAATCGTTTTTCAGATTATTCCACTGCTATGGAAAGTTTCCTTGCTGCAATAGATGGTAGTATTACATCATCATCATCATCATCAATAGGATTAACTCTAGGATTTATCCAGGAAACAAGAAAGTAACACCCATCCCAGGTAGTTCAGGACCTATGATTTGACATAAATCTTCTCAACTACGTCACTTAAAACGGTCTACATTAAAATGGCTGGGTCAGTTATTCTCTTTTACTCATTTCAAAGAGCGAAAAATAGCGCTTAAACCTAGGTTCATCAGTCAGGACACAAGGTATAAATACCTTTGTCTATCTCACAGAAGCCAGCACAAATGAAGTGACATAACCTTCTTATCCACGTCACTCCCAACGATTCACCTAAACCTCCAAAATCGAGACGGAAGGATGGTTTTCTCCGTTTCCTCTTTCTAACGATCCGAAAATATTCGTTGATTAACTTATTCATCAAATGGATAATTTAATTACCGTTTATTTTATAATCTTCTTTTACCCTCAACGCTACACAGGGCTGGTTCAATGTTTTTGTCATATTACAAATATGGCACAAATACTAATGTTGCTAAGAAAAATACTGGTTATAGTATTTTCCTAGATGCTTTGAGTTACTGTCTGTGTAAGTGTTAGAATAGAATAGAATAGAATAGGAAAGATATTTCCACCCTACTCAAAGCCTAATATGAATTTAAAAAAAACAGCTCATATATTCTCCGAGATGGAAAAAACAAACCAAATATTATTAAATTTTACGAGTTAGTAAATTCTTTTTCATGAAATGGCTGTGTATTGAAATTTATAAAAATTCACCTTCTGTGTCAACCGTTATGTATTTTGTTTTTTTTTTCATGATATAGAGCATTTGAATGAAATTTGATAGATAGTACAACTGCTGTGAAAGCAATATAAATATCATTTAAACCACAAAATGGTCTTTTGTCGCATAAGATAGCAAAGACGATCACTAGAGAGGTCATTTTGATACATTTTTAATAAATAAATAAAGAATTGTGTTTAAAATAGGTTGCTCGTCTTACCCCATATGGGACTCTTCCCTCACATCCTTTTTTTTGCTATATCATATAGTGTAATGCAACAAAAAGCATGCTAGGATCTTATCGATTATAATCTCCTCCATCAATGGCAACGTGCACTCAACAACCATTAAGCTACCTCGGGCATGGATGGAGAACAGAAAAAGATCAATTCCATCGCTTTTATCACACGAAATTATCCTTACCGTTTTGGGGTATGATTTTTGTTCCTATGGCAAAGGTTTTAGGTAACCACAGAAAAAAAAACATCACAATTCACGCATTTGTATGCATTTTTTTTACTAAAACACTTGCTCATAGTGAAAAAAATCTAACTTTTCTCATTGCAGCTCTAGGCCTGTCGTTCAATAACGTCTTGAGCATTGCACTCTCAGGATATTTCCATAAATGAAATTTAAAATCACACCAATTACACGAAGTTTTCCAGGTCACTTCACCATACGGCTTCTTAAACGCCTTTCACGAATTATATCTTCTTCCGAGTGTTCTCAACCAACCACTTGCAGGGTATAAATGTCATCTTCTCAACCAAAAAGAAAAACTTGCTGAATTTTAACAAATTTCTTCGGAAGCAATTTTCTCATCCACCACAATTGAAATCTCATCTATGCAGACTAATACAAATTGGAGCGAGAGAAATGGAATAAACAAGGATTCATTTCCCACTACAGGGCATGCGCTTTTCATTCAAAACAAATGGGAGAGCGTTTTCCTACTCCTCAGCACAACTCACAAGTGAACTTATGCGAACATCTGATTCTGAACACCCGAACGTAAGAGCATGACGGTGGCATGGCGTGATGCGACTGATGCAAGGATAAAGCTATATAATAGGATATCCTATAAAATCTATATAAGGGAACGTCCATTAATTACGTCACGCAAAAATTGACTTTTTGTAAACCCCCCCCCCCCCCCCATGTCACGTTTTTTGTATGGACCTTCACATTTTTTTGTATGGATCGTCACGTTTTCTCGAAACCCCCCTCCCCCCCTACTGCGTGACATAATTAATGGACCTTCCCTAACAGTCCTATTATTGCTAGACGTGACATTAGACGGCATTAGATGCGACTCATGCTAGAAATACAGCGAAAACCCGATTTTGTTATCCCTATTTTTGAAAACATTCTTCTTTGTTCTTTAAAATCTAAATGCAATGTATACCTCAATAATCCTTTCTGAGATTTAATGTGAACGATTTAGTATAATGGTGAATAAAAGGATGAAAAATATAATTCTAATGCACGGAGGAGGTGATAAAACTGAAAGATCACCATAATGAGAAATGATTTACACATGTTTATTTCCAAAAATCAATGTGAAATTTCACATAATATTAATTTGTTCACACATAAACAGAACCCTCTGAGAAACACAAATGCAGTTTATAAGGAAAATGAAAAGCCACACATAGTTTTTGGTTGTTATTTGTACACGTAGGAAGTATGTGTGGTTACAAATAGATATGATTTGTTGATCATATTCCAAAAAAAAACATTTTTGGGACACGAAGATCATTGTTTTTTACCCGGGTTTCAAATGGTGAGTTGACAAGGAGGGTGCGACCGACCTCTGGTCCTCACACTGGTGCATTAGAATCACGCCTCCACGAGTCATATGATCACAAAAGACTGCCAGCTGAAACATGGAGACGCAGGTTGGCGTAGTCTGGGCAATGTTGTCATTTTGACAATAGTGAAGTGAGGGGGTGCGATTCAAGATCGTGTACCTATAAATCAAATTGTATATCCATACCTGTTATTCATTTCATAGTATTTTCCATTTTAATTTAATTAATAATTTCAGCACGCTTTGGAATCATCTTTGCATTCCAAAACCATTTATCGCAAGAGCCTGGAGCAACATGACAAGCATCAAAGGCTCAATTTGTTTTTCAGCATTTCAGCATAACATTTACCTAAAATTGCACTTCTGAACTTCAACTACTATATTCATAAAATACTGACATGTGCTTATAAGCATATAGGCTTATATTTAAATATTGTGTTTAGTGGTATTATGTTAAGGTAAGTCATTTATTGTCAGAAATCATCAAATTCGATCACTCCAATTGATATCTTTGAAATGTAACTGAAGCTAAAGTTTATAGAATTCGACATGTCTTATAAAATAATATCTTTTGTTGAAATTTTATCATTGATATTTGAAATTATCTATTCTGTTTACAGCTTTTCCAGGACTAGTAGGATATTAATACATATCTCATTTTTATGCTTTTTTCAGTAACAATCCAGTGGATGTCAGATATATTTTGTACATACGCATATTATGTTCTCGTATTGCCTTACAGACGTAGCAGCTTGTTACATGGTCAAATCATTTAATTTGTGTAATGTGTAATTTGTAATTCGATGAACATCATTGAATTTTGAAACTTGAATTAGTAGCATTTTTGTCAAATATGATATCTAAATTTTTGTGTTCAAAATATACTAAATATTAAATAACATATAACGGGGAAAGGGATGGATCATCAGGGCACCCAAGTGAAACGATTTGGATAGGGAGCATGGGACTGCTTGCCTCCTTTCGTGGATCGAGGGCGGGCTCTTCGACCCCATCTATTGGGTTTATTCTGTCAATCGAGGGATCGATTCTAGTGCTGTGAGTGTGAACTTGCTTTTGGAAGAAGATTCTGTTCCCTATATTCTTGGATTTCGCGTTAGTGTCTATGCTTATCAACTTATCAAGTTAATGGAACCAAATTTGGCATGTGGCGGTTTTCGAAGGCAAGAAATGTTTCTATTGTAATTTGAGACTCCTCCGCTCACTGAAATGACTGAAATGACACAAATGAAACACAAATTTGTGCATAACTCGAGAACTAATCAAGCATATGGAACCAAATTTGGCATGTGAAGGTTTTAGGAGGAGAGAAATGTTTCTATGGAAGTTTGAGGCTCCTCCGCCACCTGGAAGGGATCGGGGGGAGGGGGGGGGGGTCTCTTATTCAAATGAAACACGAATTTCTGCATAACTCGAGAACTAATCAAGCAAATGGAACCAAATTTGGCATGTGCAGGTTTTTGAAGGAAATAAATAAATCTAAGGTGGTTTGAGACCCCTCCGCTTTCTGGAAGGGGAGACTCCCATAAAAATGAAACATAATTTTTAGCATAACTCGAGAGCCAATGAAGCAAATGAAACTAAATTTGGCATGTGGAGGTTTTTGGAGGCAAGAAATGTTTCTATGGCAGTGTGATGGTTCAAGAACTAATCAAGCAAACCCAAATTTGACATGTGGGGGGCTTTGAAGGCAATGATTGTATGGTGGTTTGAGAAACCACCCCCCTCTGGAAGGGAGGGCTCCCATACAAATGAAACACAAATTTCTACCAAACATGAGAATTATCCAGGTTAATTAAAGACAAAAAGTGTATTTCAAACTTCTCAAGAAATTTGAACCCCTGCTTATTCAAGGAAAAAAACTCATTCGGAAAAAAAAAAATCATAAACGTGCCAGTTATATTAAATTTTTCTTCATTTAGTTGCAAGCGTAGCAGCGCACGCACCGGGTTCAGGCAGTATTAAAATAAAAGTCGTTTCAAAATGGATTTCTGTCTGTCTATCTGAACCTTATAGACTCGGACACTACTGAACCGATCGGCGTGAAATTTTGTATGCAGGGGTTTCTGGGGCCGGGAAAGGTTCTTATGATAGAAAGAGACCCCTCCCTTCTCTGAAAGGGAGGGGGCTCCCATACAAATGAAACACATATTTATGCATAACTCGAGAACTAATCAAGCAAAGGAAACCAAATTTAGCATGTGAAAGTTTTTAGAAGCAAGAAATGCATAACTCAAGTAATCAAGCAAATGGAACCAAATTTGGCATGTGGGGTTTTCTGGAGGCGAAAAATGTTTCTATGGTGGATTGACACCACTCCCATCTTCTAGAAGGGGGGCTGTTATACAAATGAAACTAAAATTTCTGCATAACTCTAGAACTAAGCAAGGAGATGGAAAAAAAAATTGGCACGTGGGAGTTTTGGAGGCAAGAAATGTTTCTACGGTGGTTCGAGAACCCTCCTTTTTCTAGTAGGGGGCAGTGGGAAAGTTATCATACAAATGAAACATAAATTTAAACCAAACTTGAGAATTCTTCCTACTGTTATGACAATTTGTATGCAGGGTTTTTGGGACCGGAAAAGGTTCTAATGATGGTTCGAGACTCCTCCCCCGTCTAAAAGGGGGGAGGGGCTCCCATATAAATGAAACACAAATTTCTGCACAACTCGAGAACTAATCAAGAAAATGGAACCAAATTCGGCATGTGGGGGTTTTGCGAGACAAGAAATGTTTCTATGGTAGTCTGAGACTCCTCCCCTATCAGGATGGGGGGGGGGGGTTCTCACATACAAATGAAACAGATATTTTTTTGCATAACTCGAGAACTAATCAAACAAATGGAACCAAATTTGGCATTTAGAGGTTTTTGAAGGCAGGAAATCTTTTCATGGTGATTAGAGGTGATTCTTTGGAAGGGGGGGGATCTCATACAAATGAAACACAAATTTAAACCAAACTTGAGAATTCTTCCTACTGTTATAAAAATTTGTATGCAGGAGTTTTTGGGGCCGGAGAAAGTTCTAATGATGGTTCGAGACTTCTTCCCCGTCTGGTTGGGGGGGTTCATACAAATGAAACATAAATTTCTGCATAACTCGAGAGCTAATCAAGCAAATGGAACCGAATTTGGCATGAGGAGGTTTTTGAAGGCAATAAATGCTTCCGTGGAGGTTTGAGACCCCTCCTCTCTTTGAAAGTGGGGGGCTATCGTACAAATGAAACACAAATTTAAACCAAACTTGAGAATTCTTCCTACTGTTATGAAAATTTGTATACAGGAGTTTTTGGGGCCGGAGAAAGTTCTAATGATGGTTCGAGACTCCTTTCCCGTTAGAAAGGGGGGGGGGGTGCTCCCATAGAAATGAAACACCATTTTGTGCATAACTCGAGAACTAATCAAGCAAGTGAAACCAAATGTGGGGGTTTTGGAGGCAGATTTTTTTTATATGGCGGTTCAAGACTCCTCCCCTCTCTGGAGGGGGGGGGGGCTCTCATACAAATGAAACAGAAATTTCAACCAAACATGAGCATTATCCAGGCAACTAAAACACAAAATGTGTATTTCGTGGGGAAAGCAGCATGTGCTGATAGAAGTTTGAACCCCTTTTAAGTCAAGAACGGGGGATGCTTGAGTTACTCTCATTGCTACATTATGCACGAGAAGTGAATCTAAGGTTATGCAAAAGAAAATGTCGTTGAAACTGACAGGAAGATATATGTTTTGTCAATGAAATGCTTCTACACATAAAGAAAAACCATGGTAGAAACTTAAGATCTGAGGGTATAATTTAAAATTCACACCTACGTTTAATTTTACCGAAATTACAAACATAACCACCGAAAAGATTTAAACAAAGCTCATTTCTAAAATAAAACATTAAAGTGCCAGTTCTATTGTATTTTCATTCATTTAGGTGCAAGCGTAGCAAGGCTCGCACCGGGTTCAGCTAGTTATCAATATAAGTCACTCCACATTTTTTTCAGGCGACCCTAAAAACCCGAATTAATCCACCGATGATGAGACTGAACCCTTCTTACACTTCACCAGAATTACAAACTCAAATGTGGCCAATATGGTACTGGATACATATTCTCATCAGAAATTCCAGGAAGAACCAGGAATATTCTATATGTCATACATTCAGTTTATAAAATGAACTATTTGTGAATCCTGAACGTATTGTTCATCGATGTGATTAAAATATTGCCATTAATAGTCTTTAACGACCTGTTTATGTTATTTATATAAGAGGGAAAATTACATAAATATTAGAAATTCCATATAATCAGTCCAAAGAATGAATTATTAGACAATCCTAAGCGTCAATTTTGATTATCGATATGGATTCAAGATGCTTAATAAGTACATGTTCGTTGAAAATTGTGTAGTTATAGTAAATGGAGACTATGTGTAATTTTCGAATATACTCGCTGCAGTTCAAAACCGGTCCACACGAGCCAATCGATCCTGCTGTGTGCACTGTATGTGCTCTATACAACGCACCAGATGAAGAACAATAGAATACTCGGTTTTGAACTGCAACGAATTATGTGCAATTATGTGCTCTCAGGTATTGTTTTGGTCATATCTCCATGACAGATTATACAATCATAATGAAATTTTGACCAGTTATTTGAAGATTTTATAGCTTTGATTTGGCGCTAACAAAACTAAAATCGGTACACAAATAGCTCAGTATGTAATCGGAGACTAAACTGTTTGATTACTATTATAATAAGCCGTCAAGTACTGTTTCGTTCATATCTTCGTAACGAAATGTCCGAATGAAAGAAAAATAATAGCGTTCTATGGGAATGTTGTAGCTTTCATTTGCCGTCAGCAGAACTGAAATCGGTTCACAAATGGCTGAGGAACCGATGTGACATTATTTGTAACACACACACACGCACACACACACACACACACACACACACACACACACACACACACACACACACACACACACACACACACACACACACACACACACCCCATTCAGTTCGTAGGATAAAAAGTCGAGTTTTCAAGCGATCTTTATACCCTTCTTTTGGTGTAAGAAGGGTAAAAAGGGAAGTTGTAGAAATATACTATGTTTCAAATATTCGAAGACTAAACTGTTTGATTACTATTATAATAGGCCGTCCAATACTGTTTCGTTTATATCTTTGTAACGAAATGTCCGAATCAAAAAATGTACGAAATAAGAACTAGATTGGCTCGGTATCTGATAACGATTTCTTTGACGCAACGGCATGATAGACGGTATGATCTGGTTGAGGATCTTTATTTGACTAACTCGATCTGGCTATTCTATACTGGTTATATAATACGCACAGATCCCGATTGGTTTTCCGAACTATTAGCAACGATCTTTCGCTCACATATCAGACGGATGGGTGATAAGAGAGATATAGGTATTGTGTAATGGTATAGATCGATAAATCTGTTATACTCGTAGGGATGTGCACAAATATTCGAATTCTTAACATGCCGGCCTCCATTGAAAAGTGTGATTTTCAATACAAATCTACCAATACTAATTCAATTTTAATCTTAGACTTAGGCTTATTGAATCTTCTAATCTAATTCATTTCTTATATGCTAAACAATGTATGCTTCGTGCTTTCGGTCTCGTAGTCGCTGTTAGATGTGGTTTCCGAAACGTTGACCATGTGACGTATCGGGTCATACCATGTGACTCATCGGATAGGCGATCACGGTTCGGTTTGTTGACAACTGCTTCGGCTTCTCCTCGGTCAATGGGCCATTGATCCTTCCTGCACTCATCGAGTATGGGCGTTTTCATGGGACGTTCGATCATTCACGGGTGCTGACGAAATATTGAATAGGTTTCGGCTTTGACGATGACTGAACTAAGCGATTACGACGGTGGGACCTCAGATGTCATTGATAATCGGTCGTGTTGAGGTTTCGTTCGGTTGACGATGGGACGGTAGGCCGGATCGTCGATGTCGTCGTTGCGAGTTGATTGAAGGACCAGGGGTGATCGGATGACCACAATAGCATAACGCAACATCTCGGCGATTGGAGCAGGTCAGCATGGAACGATAGTAAGCATTAGTTTTGCGGGTTACAAAAGGGGACGGCACAAAACAAAAGACGCAATACGCGCCGTTAAGTTCGGCGGCCGTTTATGTGGTGTTAGGGTGAACTTCATCGGTGACTGTTGATCGTTGGGCTGGAAGACACGAATCACACGACCAAGGCACCACCGCAGTGGTGGTAAATTCTCCTCCTTCAGTAGCACTAATGTTCCCACCGCAACATTATCACGTTGGCGTGTCCATTTGGTACGCGGGTGCAAGCCGGACAAGTAATCCGTGCTCCAGCGTTTCCAAATTCGTCGAACAAATTCTTGTGTTTGTTGGTAGCGATCCAAACGATTCTGGGGTATGGTTTCGTTCGATGGTTCAGCAGCAGCTATCAGCGGACGGTGGACCAAAAAATGCCCCGGTGTAAGAACCTCAAGGTCTTCAGGATCCGTGGACAACTGTCAGGGACTTGAGTTTAGACAACTCTCAATTTGGACGAGCATTGTTTCGAGGTTGTCCTTGTAGAGAACTGTAGTACCGATTGTTGATTTGAAATGTTTTTTTAAACGACTTCACGGCGGCCTCCCAGGGGCCCCCGAAATTTGGCGAGCGTGGCGGTATAAACTTAAATTCAATACCTTCTTCCAGGCAATATGAGGTGATGGTGTGTTGATGTTGTTGCGACTTGAATTGCATTAGCAACTCGGCTAACGCTCCGAAAGCTTCCTATAAAGTTTTTCGCATTGTCGCACTCGATGACCGCCAGTTTGGAGCGCCGGCCGATGAACCTGTTCAAGGGCGGAAATTAAGGAGATTCGTTTAAAGATCACCTTCATGTTCGATGTGAGCTGCTTTGTTGACGAAACACACGGAAGTAAAAACGTAACATTTTACCGGCGGAGGTGTCTTTGCGTCCATGATGCCGATAGAAGAGCGGTCCACAAAGGTCCTTGCCGGTTTTCAAAAAACGGATGTGTTGGTTTTTACGCATTCGGCAGGCAGATCACCCATCCGCTGCTCTTGAACGTTTGGCTTGCAACGATATCATTTTTATGCAGTCTTGCACCACCTTCAGAACTAGGTTGCGTACTCGAAGTGGCCAAAATTGTTCCCGCAGGCTGTGACATAAACGCTCTTTGTGGACAACGGATGGTTTGATGTAAGAATCATTGGGTGTTTACGGGATTCTGGAACAGGTGCATTACGTAAGCGACCACCAACCTTCAGAATGCCATCTTGTAAGATTGGCGCTAAAGATTTTAGTCTAGATTTGGATCCAACTTCGCCACAGGTAGCTACGTCTTCAATGTCTTTCTTCAATAAATCTTGCTGTGTTTGACGGACCAATACCTTGAGCGCTTCCTTGTATTCACGAACTTGGAGAGAACCGGTTTTCCGGTCGTTAGAGTTTCGTTGTTTGCAATTATGGCAAAACCTTAGAAGGTATGCCACCAGAGACACTAGACCAGCATACGATGATCGTAGGCTGAAGATCGGATTTGGAGCATGATCTTGTATTGGAAGCGCAATGGATCGTTCTTCGAGTTCTTCTGCGGGCAAATCTTCGAAAGTTGGGCGAACTAAAGGAGCGGTTCGCCTGACTGAGCCACGGTGAACACTTCCTCCATAGAACACAATCCTTCAGTTCTGATGGCAGCTTTCCCCAGAACATTATATCTGCGTGTTATCAATTCCAGGCACGTGTATGTACAGCCCACCTTCAGTAAGGTGCTGTATTTCCGACACTCTGTTCGCCACAAAAGTCTTCTAGCGGGATGGTGCTGCCAAAATCCAATGGAGAACAATCATAGAAACGTTACTACAATCATACTTCAATTGAAGGTTGAGTGCTTCTTGGACCTTCTGGAACAGATGGCTCAATAGTAACGCCGACGAAAGCTCCAGCCGAGCTAGAGATACCTTTTTCTGTTTCTTGCTATTTCCCAGTGGTGCGAGCTTGGATTTGGAGGTTAAAAGATGCACTGATATTTCGCCGCTCGAGGACACCGCACGAAGGTAGACGCAGGCTCCATAGGCTTTCTCAGAAGCATCGCAAAAACCGTGTAATTCAATAAATTTTTGCAACTACTACCACCGGTCCGATAAAACCTAATGGGTCGAATAGACTGGATGAATCGGATACAATTTGTCTCTTGGAGACGCTGACGTTTTCTTTCCATTTTGGGACGTGGAAACCAAAACAATCGGACCTTGGTTCCCATTTCAATCCGAGAGTTTTGATTGAAGCTCCTGGATCGAGACCTAGTACGTTCCGTTCATCTCGGAGTGACTCAGGAATATGATTCAGAATTTCCGGTGAATTCGATGACCATTTACGTAGTGGAAATCCAACGGAACTCAGGAGCTGAAGGAGCTGAGTGCATAATTTTTTCCAGACTCGACAGTGTTACTTCCAGTGATTAGATCGTCCATGTAAAAATCTTCTCCTACAACTTTGGCTGCCATAGGATGCGAATGGTGACCCAGCTTGGATACTTCTTGTAGGCATCGAGTGGCTAAGTATGGCGCAGCAGAAGTGCCGTAGGTCACCGTCGTTAGCTCAAACGTACGGATGGGCTCCGACGGGTCGTCTCTCCAAAGAATTCTCTGAAGACATTGATCGGAAGGGTGCATCTGAATCTGGCGGTACATCTTTTCAATGTCCGCCACTATAACGTACCGATGAGTTCGCCACCGCAGAATGAGGGAGAACAGGTCACCTTGTACAACGGGCCCCACCATTAGTGCGTTATTGAGAGAAATGTTGCTATCCGTTACACAAGACGCGTCGAAAACAACCCGAAGTTTAGTGGTAACACTATCGGGACGCTCAATGCAGTGGTGTGGGAGGTAGTATGGCTGATACATGGTGGGTTGTGAAATATCGGTGACTTCCTTCATGTGCCGTAATACTCGATACTCATCGATAAAAGCGGAATAGGCAACCTTGAGTTGGGGTTTGCTTTGCAATCGGCGTTCTACCGACAAAAAACGGCGTTTGGCGATTTCGTACGAGTCACCCATCAGTGATAGAACGGACAGTTTCTTTGGAAGTTCGACTACGAACCGACCTGAGTCAGTTCTCGTTGTAGTCGCTACGAAATGTGCCTCACAAGTTGATTCCTCCACAGACATGGTACTGTGGGACTGACAGGACTCCAATTCCCAAAATCTGGATAGTTGCTCTTCCAGACTGCACACATGGACAATGCTAACGATTTCTGGATCTGGTCGACTGCCTACCCTGCCGGATACGACCCAGCCAAGTAAAGTGTTCTGCAATACAGGTTCGCCAGGACCAAGGCGAATGAATCCATCGAGAAGAAGGTCATAATAAGCGTCTACTCCTATGATCATGTCCACTGCAGCTGGTTTGTTGAAGTTGGGATCAGCTAGTACGACGTTTGAAGGCCAATTCCATTCGGTGATATCGATGCAATTCGAAGGCAGCTCACGTGTGACAGACTTTAGCACGTGAAACTTAAGTTGGGTACGGAAAATGCGGCAATGCGACTGGATTTGAACATGGATGGATTGGGTGGAAGCGATAGATGACTGCCCAATTCCTCCGATGGTGTGATGTTCCTTGACCAGTTGCACCTGCAAGCGTTGGGTTAAACACTCGGAGATGATATTCAGCTGCGAGGCGGGATCAAGCAAAGCTCTAGCCCACATGATGTTCCTGGATGAATCGATGACTTTCACGAGAGCCGTCTGTAGCAGAACGGTCGATGGAATTCGACGAACGTTGGTAACCAAAGAGGTGGAGCAATGACTGAGTGATCCCGTAGATGAGGATTGTGGTTCGGCGAGAGGAATTTGCGAGGAAGTCTTGGTTATGTCAGACGACGTTGGTCTAGCGATTTGAGATTGAGATTGATTGATGGCGGTTTGGCTTGGATGCTGTTTTGTAGCTTGGGGTTGGATTGGGTTGCGATTTGAAGTTTGTTGGTGGAGCATCGTATGATGCTTTTGGTTACAGACACGGCATGCACCAGAAGGGCAGTTTCTAACCTGGTGATCTACGGCTAGGCAATTTATGCAGAGAGCCTTTCTCTTCACTAAATCATACCTTTCAGAAACTGGTTGCTTGCGGAAGACCTCACATTTGAATGGCGAATGGACAGACTGGTTGCAAAAGAGGCATGGCTTCGAAGAGGTGCTAACGATGGAATGGACACTACTAATCTTGGATTTCTGCATTCGTCCAGGATCAGATCGGGGGAGTTCGGTGACACGTGGTTTGCCGGGTGTGATCGATTGAAGAACGGTGCAATGAGAACGCAAAAAGTCCATGAGCTGCTCGTACTTGGGTACGTCTGTTGAACTATGATGATTTTCCCACTGTCTCAGTGTTGACATATCCAGGCGCGAGCATACAATGTGTGCCAATAAGACACTCCATCCCTTTGTATCGATGTTCATTTTCTCGATCATCTGTAGGTTACGTTCAAAATCATCAATGAGTCGAGAAAGAGACTCATAACTCTCCCGTTTCAAGGGTTCCACGGAAAGAAGTGTGTCCAAGTAGGTTTTCACCACTAACTTTTTATTGTCAAACCGTCTTGTCAGTGATTGCCACGCTATTGTATAGTTGGCCTCGGTAATGTCAATAGACTCAACTACTCGTTTTGCTTCTTTTGTTAGTGATGCGACAAGATAGGAAAACTTGTCCACATCAGATAGGTTGGGATTCAAATCAATGAGACTTTTGAATGTGTCTCGGAATGTCAGCCACTCAGTAACTGATCCGTCGAAAGAAGGAAGCTTAACTTCGGGAAGTTTTATTCGCGCCATTGGATTAGTGCGATTGGAACTCGAACCAGCAGAGTTTACAACCGGACTGATGGTTGGTAATGGGTTAGCTTTCCGTTCGGCATTTACTAGAAACCCCTTCACGTACACGTAGATTTTTTCAAACTTATCCCGTGACGTACGACTGGCCTTTTCGTCATCGTCAGCAGTCGATGACTCTTCATCCTGCATCATGTCGATTTCTAAACGGACCTTCAAAAAATTCTCGAAAATTCCCTCCAAACGGTCCATCCACCCGGCGATCTGACCCTTATCCCGAGATTCATCGTAGCCTTCAATAAACTTGGCCACGTTGTTAAGAGTATCGAAGCAGAAACGTTCTTGCTTGCTCAACGCCCTCAAAGTAGGAGCCATTGTTCCACTTCAATTGTAAAACTTCACGGAAAGAAACACAAAAATCGTCCGATCACAACCAACGTTTGATTCGTCGGTGTGATGCAAAAATCAATCCTGGTTGTTTTTCAACCACCAACAGCTTTATTTTCTCGCGGGAAATATTTCCACCACCTCGTGTTAGTTCCTTTCGCAAATCGTCAACCGCACAGCTCAAAATCTCACAAAATGCTCAAATCCTTCTTTTCTATTCAGCGCGATGGCATTCAATTTACGAAAGGGTTAGTCGCATGCTTCTACTCGCTTACCTCATTAATTAGCTTCAATGCAAAGGTCGTTGGAATAGCGCCTTTTGTGACGATGGCTATTATCTCCGATCCTATTGTGAAGACCCAAGCCACGCTGACTTCTTAACACGCGGTCGACTCAGATCACGCTTTGGTGTCACACTCACGATTATGCACTTTTTGTCAATTTTTTCGGTTCCGTTGTAAACGATAGATATCACTTGCGGCGTTGATAGTACGATATGTTCTTTTTATTGCTCACTTGCATGCACTGTGAGTTTGTTCTCACACACTATGTCCACGACACTCGCATCAGACACGATAGTACGCAAACGACGGCGGTACTTCACTTCGACCGGCGCGAAACGGAATGTACCATATGTACCAACTAGTGAAATTTACAATGTGAATTTCTTCACGGCAAGCACTTGGCACTGACGCGAACCGACAATTATGCAATAAAACCGAAGCCAATCGATCCGGCTCGAAGGACCAATTTATTATGTACGAAATAAGAACTAGATTGGCTCGGTATCTGAATACGATTTAATTGACGCAACGGTCTGATAGACGATATGATCTGGTTGGGGATCTTTATTTGACTAACTCGATCTGACTATTCTATACTGGTTATATAATACGCACAGATCCCGATTGGTTTTCCGAACTATTAGCAACGATCCTGTAATGAATCCATTTTTCGTCACCCGTCACAATGCGATGTAGAAAACTCATCCTTTTTTGCCGCTGGAGCAGTTGTTCACAGACGAAAAAACAACGCTCAACATCTCTTGGCTTCAAATCGTAAGGAACCCAAGTTCCTTGCTTTTGAATCATTCCCAACGCATGCAATCGCTTAGAAACGGCTTGGCGGGAAACTCCTAATCCTGAACCAAGCTCTTCTTGCGTTTGACACGGATCCTCATCGAGCAATGCCTCCAATTCAGAGTCTTCGAAGTATTTGGCCTTCCTTCACGCGGACGATCATCAACACTTAAATCACCGTTTTTGAAGCGACGAAACCAATCACGACACGTTGTTTCACTCAGAGCAGCATCACCGTAAACTTTTTGGAGCTCTCGATGTGCTTCAGCCGCCGTTTTCTTCGAATGAAAGAAGAAAATCAACACTTCCCGCAAATGACGATTATTTGGCACGAAATCAGACATCTTCAAATAACCAAAATATATAACACTAAACAGCAGGAACTTAGTTCTTCACCTTATATATTTCTACAACTTCTCTTTTAACCCTTCTAACACCAAAAGAAGGGTATTAACACGTACGTCCCCAACCCCTCTGAAACAGAAAAAATCAAATTTAAAAATGATGAAACTCCATCGTTAGCCATCGGATTTTGATGCGGTTTTTTTGCAATAGATCACAAAATTGTCCTTATGTATAGATCTGCACTATTTTTTTTCCTAAATTTGCCAAAGTTTTGGATTCCAAGGTGGGAGTACTGGGGTAAGTACCTGTCCAGGGATGGTGGACATAATATTTTCAGATGCGAAGCATGGCATGCGGCAACTTGGCTTGTGACGTATCAAACTTCATGAGTTTGCAAAAATAGGTCACCAAAAGCCATTTTCAGGATTTCTGGCCATACTGGTCACTAAAAGAAGCCCTCCGGGATCCGAGTTCCTCCGGAAAATTGGTCATATTCAAATCTTTCCGAAAACCTGGCTTGCGACATATCAAACTTCATGATTTTGCAAACCTTGGTCTTTGGAGGACATTCTGAGGTTGTCTGACCATACTGGCCACTTAGGAAGGCCCTGCGGAATCAGAGTTCCTCCGGGAAAGAGGCCACATACAAATCGTTACCGAAACCTGGCTTGCGTCATATCAAACTTCATGATTTTGCAAAAATAGGTCTTCGGAGGACATTCTGAGGGGTATCTGACCATACTGGTCACTTAAGAAGCTCTTGTGGTTCGGAGTTCCTCCGGGTAAGAGGCCATTTTCAAATCTTTTCCACAACCAGGCTTGCGACACACCAAACTTTATGATTTTGCCAAGCAAGGTCTTTGGAGGATATTCTGAATATTTCTGACCATACTCGCCACTTAGGAAGGTCCTGCGGGTTCCTCCGGCAAAGTGGCCATATTCAAATCTTTTCGAAAACTTGGCTTGCGACACATCAAACTTCATGATTTTGCAAACCTTGGTCTTTGAAGGACATTTTGAGTGTGTCTGACCATACTGGCCACTTATGAAGGCCCTGCAGAATCCGAGTTCTTCCGGTAAAGTGGACATATTCAAATCTTTTCCAAAACCTGGCTTGCGAGACATCAAACTTCATGATTTAGCAAAACTTCATCTTCGGAGGTCATTCTGAGCATTCCTGACTATACTGGCTACATAAGAAGCTCTTGCGGGATCTGAGTTCCTCCGGGAACGAGGCCATATTCAAATCGTTACCGAAACCTGGTTTGCGATTCATCAAACTTCATGATTTTGCCAAACTAGGTCTTTGGTGGACATTCTGAGGGTGTCTGACCGTGCTGGCTACTTAGGAGGCCCTGCGGGTTCCTTCGGAAAAGTGGCCATATTCAAATTCTTCAGCCTGTGGGATCCATATTGATCCAAAGACAAAGTTTTGCAACATCATGAAATTTGATATGTCGCCAGCCAGTTTTGGAAACGATTTGAATTCGGACTATTTTCCGAAGGAACTCAGATCTTGCAGAGCCACTCCCCTCCCTAAGAATGTTCTCTAAAGACTAAGTTTTACAAAATCATGAAGTTTGATACGTCACAAGCCAAGTTTTGGCAACGATTTGAATATGGTTTCTTTCCTGGAGGAATTCGGTTTCCGCATGGTCTCCCTAAGTGGCCAGTATGGTCAGGAATCCTCAGAATGTCCTCCTAAGACCTATTTTTGCAAAATCATGAAGTTTGATATGTCGCAAGCCAGGTTTTGGAAAATATTTGAATATGGCCACTTTCCCGGATGAACTTGGATCCCATAGGGCTTGCTCAAGTGGGCAGTATGGTCAGACATCCTCAGAGTGTCCACTGAAGATAAAATTTTGCAAAATCATGAAGTTTGATACGTCGCAAGCCAGGTTTTGGAAAAGACTTGAATATGGCCACTTTCCCGGGGGAACTCTTATCCCGCAAGGCCTCCTCAAGTGGCCAGTATGGTCAGAAATCCTCAAAACGTCTTATTATAATCTAGTTTTGCAAAATTATGAAGTTTGATGTGTCGCAAGCCAGGTTTTGGCAACGATTTGAATATGGCCACTTTTCCGGAGGAATTTGGACTCCGGATGGTCACCCCAAGTGGCCAGTATGGTCAGGTACCCTCAAAATGTCCTCCAAAGATCTATTTTTACAAAACCATTAAGTTTGATATGTCGCAAGCCAGGTTTTGGAAAAGATTTGAATATGACCACTTTCCCGGAGAAACTCGTATTCTGCAGAGCATTCCTAAGTGGCCAGTATGGTCAGACGCACTTAAAAATGTCCTTCAAAGACCAAGTTTTGCAAAATCCTGAAGTTTGATGTGTCGCAAGCCAGGCTTTGGAAAAGATTTGAATATGGCCTCTTACCCGGAGGAACTCGGATCCCGCAGGGCTTCCTTTAGTGGCCAGTATGGCCAGAAATCCCCAAAATGTCTTTTGATGACCTATTTTTGCAAAATCATGGTGTTTGATATGCCGCATGCCATGTTTCGCATCTAAAAATATGTTGTCCTCCATCCCTGGACAGGTACTTACCCCAGTACTCCCACCTTGTAATCCAAAACTATGGTGAATTTCGGAAAAATCAGTGCAGATCTATAAATAAGGACAGTTTTGTGATCTATTGCAAAAAACCGCATCAAAATTCGATGGCTAACGATTTAGTTTCATCATTTTTAAATTTGATTTTTTTCTGTTTCAGACGGGTTGGGGACGTACGTCGAGAAAACTCGACTTTTTATTCGAGGCCCAGATGGCCGAGCTTCATATACATTCGACTCAGCTCGATGAACTGAGCACATGTCTGTTTGTGTGTGTATGTTTTTTTTTTTTTTTGACGTAGGCTAAAGGGTGCTCCGATCAAAATTTGGTCAAACAGTAATGTGTGTGAGTTGATCAAAGTTTTTATTAATAAGTCAAATTATTTTTCCTTTGTCAAGTTCAGTTAATACAGAATACAGGAGAAATATTCAGCTTTGCTTCCTTTTTACCGAATGCGGATTGCCGGGTCTTTTGTTTAACACCTGCCATAAGATTTTATTCAGAACGCCAGTTTGCCTTGAACTGTTTCTCGCTCACAACAGCTTTTCGAGCCTTCTTAAGGTTCCGCTTGACGATTGGGTGGAGCTCAGGCGTGTTGGGAGGGTTCTTGTCCATGGGCACCACTTGAACGTTGTTGGTAGCATACCACTCCATGGCCTTTTTCCGTAATGGCAAGATGCCAAATCTGGCCAAAGTAGAACGGAACAATTGTGTCGCTTCAGGAAAGGCAGTAGACGTTTTTGTAGGCACTCGCTCAGATAAATTTCCTGGTTGACGGTTCCGGTCGCAATGTAAACGATGTTCTTCAAGCCACAGGTACATAGGGCCTGCCATACCAGATATTTCTTTGCGAACTTCGACAGTTTAATGTGCTTTAAATATCTGCCACCTTTCCCCGTCCGGTTGCCGTATTAAATTCCTGTTCAGGAAGCTGTTTAAAGTCTGTCTTGGCGTAACTTTCATCGTCCTGTACCACGCAATCAAACTTCGTCAGCATCGTCGTGTACAACTTTCGAGATCGTGCTTTGGCCGACGTGTTTTGTTTATCGTCGCGATTTGGAGTCACCAGTCCAGCTCTCGTTTTTTAACTCTATCCACGGTTGAAGGCGCCACTCCCAGCTTCTTTGCGACATCTTGGACGGAGAGGTTGGGGTTCCGCTCGAACAGCGGGCAACTTTTTTTGTCGTCGCTGTGGCCGCCGGCTTTCGATTCATACGCCCCCCAAGTTCCTAAGATAACGTTGCAGAACGGCAGCAGGGACGTGAAAATCGAAATGATTTGAAACATAGTTGAAGCGAGACGCCATGAAGCGTATTGGGTCGTGTTGGCAGTATCTAGTGTTGCGGGTTGCCAAATGCAAAAAGTTACGCCGACGAAGGGAGCGTTCTGGTACGTATATATTAATATCCGCAAGAATAGCAGGTACATCGACATCTCCGGCTAGGACCTTGGCAACAAAAACTGCTTGCATGTCAGTCCTCCTTTTCTCCAGAGTTTCAATTCCCAATAGCATGCAGCGATATTCGTATGGCGGCAGGTTAAGACGATCACGCCATGGTAGATGACGAAGAGCTAGGCGCACAAACTTTCTTTGGATCGCTTCAATACGGTTAACCCACATAATGTTGAACGGACACCAAACTAAAACAGCAGATTCCAGAATCTAGCGCACCAGAGCACAGTACAGTGATTTCAAACACAGAGGATCAGTGAAACCATCGGTAAGCTTTACTATGAAGCCGAGCTGTCTGTTCGCTTTCGAAATCACGTCGTCAATATGAATTCGGAAGTTAAGCTGGGAGTCCAAAATCACAACAAGGTCTCTAACCTTTTCCAGCCGTTCTAAAATTTGTCCAAAATTGATCGGTTGACGTTTTCTAGTAAACGAAATAGTGTTGCACTTCGTTACACACAGCTCCAGGAGGTTCCGTTTACTCCAATCCGCAAATAAATCCAACAGTTTCTGCAGGTAGGCACAGTCCTCGATACAAGTGATCATCTCGAAGATCTTCAAATCATCGGCGTAGAAAACACGAGTTGCAGATGGTAAAATGAATGCCGCATCGTTAATGAACAGCGAAAACAGCAGGGGGCCCAGGTCACCCTTGTGGAACACGATGATGTAGTAAATACAGTTGAAAGAGATGAGCCTATCCTAACTCTCAAAGACCGCCCAGACAAGTATGACTTGAACCAGCCTACAATGATGCACTAGACGTAATGCATATGCCCCATATATGCAAGCTATTATAGCCTCGTGGTTACTTGGGTACTCTCTTTTTTTGTTAAATTGGTAAAATTTTACCCTTTAATGGGGTTTTGATTCCTCCGTATAAGGAAAAAACGCAAGCAACAATTTTATGAAACATAAACTTTATTGTGCATCATAGAGCCACACAATTTTTAAATAAATTTGATCGGATTCTTGCGGCCCGTTGTGGAGTTATGGTCATGTTTAACATGAGTTTTGAGCACATCAACGTAACCGGACACTGGAAATTTCACTCCTGCAATATAAAGAATTATTCTTATACCGTACATATTTATAACACCTAGTCCTACTTACCCTGCAGCCTCTCGAGCGATGCATTGTCCTGATTATTGTTGAGTTCATCTTTAGTGGGAATTTTAAAGAACTTCGGAAAATCGGGACAAGAAAGAGGCCAATCCGCAGACAATTACTTATGGGAAACTGATGAGAAGTAAGATGGATGGTGGATGGCAGGAGCAAACAAAAGAAAAGTTGAAATACTTTCAGTACCCATATATGGGTTAATAGAAACCCATATATTTTTCAATAACAAATTATCCAAATGGGTAATATTTTACCCATTTTCGTGTTTATTTATTTACCCATTTTTTGACAGCTGCATAGGGATTGGATAAATTTTCCCCATTAATGGGCTTTCGATTAATCGTGTATGAAAAAGCAGTTATATTGATTTGCGAGAGTGATTTTTCCGGTTTTCAACTGCAATGAGTATATAATGAGCTAAGTTTAACGATCCATTAAACATAAATTGTCATCTACCGTGATAGCGGCAGGATATTCTGAATATTTCTGACCATACTCGCCACTTAGGAAGGTCCTGCGGGTTCCTCCGGCAAAGTGGCCATATTCAAATCTTTTCGAAAACTTGGCTTGCGACACATCAAACTTCATGATTTTGCAAACCTTGGTCTTTGGAGGACATTTTGAGTGTGTCTGACCATACTGGCCACTTATGAAGGCCCTGCAGAATCCGAGTTCTTCCGGTAAAGTGGACATATTCAAATCTTTTCCAAAACCTGGCTTGCGAGACATCAAACTTCATGATTTAGCAAAACTTCATCTTCGGAGGTCATTCTGAGGATTCTTGACTATACTGGCTACATAAGAAGCTCTTGCGGGATCTGAGTTCCTCCGGGAACGAGGCCATATTCAAATCGTTACCGAAACCTGGTTTGCGATTCATCAAACTTCATGATTTTGCCAAACTAGGTCTTCGGTGGACATTCTGAGGGTGTCTGACCGTGCTGGCTACTTAGGAGGCCCTGCAGGTTCCTTCGGAAAAGTGGCCATATTCAAATTCTTCAGCCTGTGGGATCCATATTGATCCAAAGACAAAGTTTTGCAACATCATGAAATTTGATATGTCGCCAGCCAGTTTTGGAAACGATTTGAATTCGGACTATTTTCCGAAGGAACTCAGATCTCCCCTCCCTAAGAATGTCCTCTGAAGACTAAGTTTTACAAAATCATGAAGTTTGATACGTCACAAGCCAAGTTTTGGCAACGATTTGAATATGGTTTCTTTCCTGGAGGAATTCGGATTCCGCATGGTCTCCCTAAGTGGCCAGTATGGTCAGGAATCCTCAGAATGTCCTCCTAAGACCTATTTTTGCAAAATCATGAAGTTTGATATGTCGCAAGCCAGGTTTTGGAAAATATTTGAATATGGCCACTTTCCCGGATGAACTTGGATCCCATAGGGCTTGCTCAAGTGGGCAGTATGGTCAGACATCCTCAGAGCGTCGCAAGCCAGGTTTTGGAAAAGACTTGAATATGGCCACTTTCCCGGGGGAACTCTTATCCCGCAAGGCCTCCTCAAGTGGCCAGTATGGTCAGAAATCCTCAAAACGTCTTATTATAATCTAGTTTTGCAAAATTATGAAGTTTGATGTGTCGCAAGCCAGGTTTTGGCAACGATTTGAATATGGCCACTTTTCCGGAGGAATTTGGACTCCGGATGGTCACCCCAAGTGGCCAGTATGGTCAGATACCCTCAAAATGTCCTCCAAAGATCTATTTTTACAAAACCATTAAGTTTGATATGTCGCAGGCCAGGTTTTGGAAAAGATTTGAATATGACCACTTTCCCGGAGAAACTCGTATTCCGCAGAGCATTCCTAAGTGGCCAGTATGGTCAGACGCACTTAAAAATGTCCTTCAAAGACCAAGTTTTGCAAAATCCTGAAGTTTGATGTGTCGCAAGCCAGGCTTTGGAAAAGATTTGAATATGGCCTCTTACCCGGAGGAACTCGGATCCCGCAGGGCTTCCTTTAGTGGCCAGTATGGCCAGAAATCCCCAAAATGTCTTTTGATGACCTATTTTTGCAAAATCATGGTGTTTGATATGCCGCATGCCATGTTTCGCATCTAAAAATATGTTGTCCTCCATCCCTGGACAGGTACTTACCCCAGTACTCCCACCTTGTAATCCAAAACTATGGTGAATTTCGGAAAAATCAGTGCAGATCTATAAATAAGGACAGTTTTGTGATCTATTGCGAAAAACCGCATCAAAATTCGATGGCTAACGATTTAGTTTCATCATTTTTAAATTTGATTTTTTTCTGTTTCAGACGGGTTGGGGACGTACGTCGAGAAAACTCGACTTTTTATTCGAGGCCCAGATGGCCGAGTTTCATATACATTCGACTCAGCTCGATGAACTGAGCACATGTCTGTTTGTGTGTGTATGTTTTTTTTTTTTTTGACGTAGGCTAAAGGGTGCTCCGATCAAAATTTGGTCAAACAGTAATGTGTGTGAGTTGATCAAAGTTTTTATTAATAAGTCAAATTATTTTTCCTTTGTCAAGTTCAGTTAATACAGAATACAGGAGAAATATTCAGCGTTGCTTCCTTTTTACCGAATGCGAATTGCCGGGTCTTTCGTTTAACACCTGCCATAAGATTTTATTCAGAACGCCAGTTTGCCTTGAACTGTTTCTCGCTCACAACAGCTTTTCGAGCCTTCTTAAGGTTCCGCTTGACGATTGGGTGGAGCTCAGGCGTGTTGGGAGGGTTCTTGTCCATGGGCACCACTTGAACGTTGTTGGTAGCATACCACTCCATGGCCTTTTTCCGTAATGGCAAGATGCCAAATCTGGCCAAAGTAGAACGGAACAATTGTGTCGCTTCAGGAAAGGCAGTAGACGTTTTTGTAGGTTGTTTTTGCAAACTGCGACAGTTTAATGTGCTTTAAAATATCTGCCACCTTTCCCCGTCCGGTTGCCGTATTAAATTCCTGTTCAGGAAGCTGTTTAAAGTCTGTCTTGACGTAACTTTCATCGTCCTGTACCACGCAATCAAACTTCGTCAGCATCGTCGTGTACAACTTTCGAGATCGTGCTTTGGCCGACGTGTTTTGTTTATCGTCGCGATTTGGAGTCACCAGTCCAGCTCGTTTTTTAACTCTATCCACGGTTGAAGGCGCCACTCCCAGCTTCTTTGCGACATCTTGGACGGAGAGGTTGGGGTTCCGCTCAAACAGCGGGCAACTTTTTTTGTCGTCGCTGTGGCCGCCGGCTTTCGATTCACACGCCCCCCAAGTTCCTAAGATAACGTTGCAGAACGGCAGCAGGGACGTGAAAATCGAAATGATTTGAAACATAGTTGAAGCGAGACGCCATGAAGCGTATTGGGTCGTGTTGGCAGTATCTAGTATTGCGGGTTGCCAAATGCAAAAAGTTACGCCGACGAAGGGAGCGTTCTGGTACGTATATATTAATATCCACAAGAATAGCAGGTACATCGACATCTCCGGCTAGGACCTTGGCAACAAAAACTGCTTGCATGTCAGTCCTCCTTTTCTCCAGAGTTTCAATTCCCAATAGCATGCAGCGATATTCGTATGGCGGCAGGTTAAGACGATCACGCCATGGTAGATGACGAAGAGCTAGGCGCACAAACTTTCTTTGGATCGATTCAATACGGTTAACCCACATAATGTTGAACGGACACCAAACTAAAACAGCAGATTCCAGAATCGAGCGCACCAGAGCACAGTACAGTGATTTCAAACACAGAGGATCAGTGAAACCATCGGTAAGCTTTACTATGAAGCCGAGCTGTCTGTTCGCTTTCGAAATCACGTCGTCAATATGAATTCGGAAGTTAAGCTGGGAGTCCAAAATCACAACAAGGTCTCTAACCTTTTCCAGCCGTTCTAAAATTTGTCCAAAATTGATCGGTTGACGTTTTCTAGTAAACGAAATAGTGTTGCACTTCGTTACACACAGCTCCAGGAGGTTCCGTTTACTCCAATCCGCAAATAAATCCAACAGTTTCTGCAGGTAGGCACAGTCCTCGATACAAGTGATCATCTCGAAGATCTTCAAATCATCGGCGTAGAAAACACGAGTTGCAGATGGTAAAATGAATGCCGCATCGTTAATGAACAGCGAAAACAGCAGGGGGCCCAGGTTACTCCCTTGTGGAACACGATGATGTAGTAAATACAGTTGAAAGAGATGAGCCTATCCTAACTCTCAAAGACCGCCCAGACAAGTATGACTTGAACCAGCCTACAATGATGCACTAGACGTAATGCATATGCCCCATATATGCAAGCTATTATAGCCTCGTGGTTACTTGGGTACTCTCTTTTTTTGTTAAATTGGTAAAATTTTACCCTTTAATGGGGTTTTGATTCCTCCGTATAAGGAAAAAACGCAAGCAACAATTTTATGAAACATAAACTTTATTGTGCATCATAGAGCCACACAATTTTTAAATAAATTTGATCGGATTCTTGCGGCCCGTTGTGGAGTTATGGTCATGTTTAACATGAGTTTTGAGCACATCAACGTAACCGGACACTGGAAATTTCACTCCTGCAATATAAAGAATTATTCTTATACCGTACATATTTATAACACCTAGTCCTACTTACCCTGCAGCCTCTCGAGCGATGCATTGTCCTGCTTATTGTTGAGTTCATCTTTAGTGGGAATTTTAAAGAACTTCTGAAAATCGGGACAAGAAAGAGGCCAATCCGCAGACAATCACTTATGAGAAACTGATGAGAAGTAAGATGGATGGTGGATGGCAGGAGCAAACAAAAGAAAAGTTGAAATGCTTTCAGTACCCATATATGGGTTAATAGAAACCCATATATTTTTCAATAACAAATTATCCAAATGGGTAATATTTTACCCATTTTCGTGTTTATTTATTTACCCATTTTTTGACAGCTGCATAGGGATTGGATAAATTTTCCCCATTAATGGGCTTTCGATTAATCGTGTATGAAAAAGCAGCTGCATAGGGGTTGGATAAATTTTCCCCATTAATGGGCTTTCGATTAATCGTGTATGAAAAGGGGTTGGATCAATAGATATGCGAGAGTGATTTTTCCGGTTTTCAACTGCAATGAGTATATAATGAGCTAAGTTTAACGATCCATTAAACATAAATTGTCATCTACCGTGATAGCGGCATGACTACTCTGAGAAAAATGTCATCGTTGTACCGACAATTAAATCATGGTCAGGATGACTATCGCATATAATGGTTTCAATAACCATGAAAATGGTCGAATTCACCACGTTCATGGCATTTTTGACTATGATCATGGTAACAAGGACTATTCCAACATTATGGAAAATGTTGCATCAACTATTTTTAATGGTAGTTTTGACCATGATCATAGTCGGTTCAAAATCACTATACTGCAATAGTCATCCTAACCCCCAATAATGGTAAAATTGACCATCAAATTCCTCTCTGTGTACCATATATCAATACACTGAAATCCGCTTGACAACCCATTATAAAGGGTCACCCACAATTGATACGTTGCGGATGCGTTGACGTAAATTTGACAGAAAACCTATGGGAAAACTGTCAAATTAACGCAAACGCATCCGCAACGTATCAATTGTGGGCCAGCCATAAGCGAGACATTTTGAAAAATCACGGTATGGCCGTACACGCTCGTTCAGATCTACTCTAAATAGAGTAACTGTCACTCAGTTTCGTATTTCCATGCTTAATGTCAAAAACTGAGTAACTTGATATAAGGAAACTGAGTAAATGCTACTCTGATTGTTAAAGTGCTGTACTTTTAAAAATAGAGTAATTATAATGAAGCTGTCAAAAGCGAAAAACGTGGTTGAGTCCAAGGTTCAGTCGATCAAAAGTTTTCAAGTAGAGACTACTATATGTTGTAATCAACAAAAATTTTTAGTCGAAGTGCCGAATTTAATCCATGAATAGATTGCAATTCAGTTCACAGAATTACAAATTTAAGGTTTTTCTACACTTCCGTTTCAACTGGCCAATCAATCAACGATTTTATTAAAATAAAATTACAAATAAAATTAGATACTGAGTACACACTTAGAAAATTTTACAGTATTCGGTAATTTTTTACCGAACTTTCAACAGCTGAACGTTCGGTAATCTGATTTACCGGATTTCGGTGACATTTTACAGTATTCCGGTAAAAAATTACCGGAACTTGTCAAATTTACCGAAATCCGTTAATTCGGATTACCGAACGTTCAGCTGTTGAAAGTTCGGTAAAAAGTACCGAATACTGTAAAATTTTCTAAGTGTGTAATGTTGACTCAAATTTTGATAAATGACCTACACACTTAGAAAATTTTACAGTATTCGGTAATTTTTTACGAACTTTCAACAGCTGAACGTTCGGTAATCAGATTTACCGGATTTCGGTGAAATTTTACAGTATTCCGGTAAAAAAATTACCGGAACTTGTCAAATTTTACTGAAATCCGTTAAAACGGATTACCGAACGTTCAGCTGTTGAAAGTTCGGTAAAAAATTACCGAATACTGTAAAATATTCTAAGTGTGTAGTTAATCAGAAATGAGTAACTTTATAGCTACTCTAATTAGGGTAGTTCCACTTTTAAGAAAACTGAGCAGTTTTTACTCAGTTTTGAGTTATTACAAACGAGCGTGCATAAGTGGGAACAACGTATGTACGTCAAACTATGAGATTTAGTGACCTTGAACGCACACACACTAAAGTGCCATTTAGATCAAAGGAGTGCAAGTAAGAAGGAAAATCTTTTGGAGGAAAACAAACCATCATTCCTCTGCATGTGCCAGAAAGGGTGAGGTGATTAAACGTCAAAAAGTCTACTTGTAATACTGACAAACTCTGAAGGATTTAAAAATTTTACGAAATAAATTTTCACCCATATAAGACTGAAAAACACCCACTTCTGAAGCTGTGCGTACATTTGACTAACACTTTATTTTTTGAAATCGCCCATCTCTTTGACAGCTTCATTTAGCTGCCGAAGGTGAGTGATTTTTATACATAAATCAGTTTCCTTATATCAAGGTACTCAGTGTTTGACATTAAGCGTGGAAATACGAAACTGAGTGAAAGTTACTCTATTTAGAGTAGATCTGAACGAGCGTGTGGGCTTAACGCCTTTACCAACCTTAAGGCCCGTGATATGTTGCATACTGTCAAACGCTAGTAACTTGGATAGGGTTGCCAGGCCCCTGGTTAGTCCACTTCTTCATAAAGGTGGGTGAAAAAACACCCATATATGAGCACTTTGATTCCTCCGTGCTTTCCGTGAGATTTCACTAATACTATTGATTAACCTGATGAAGTATAAACGATCAGTTCGACGAGTTTTTGTTGGCGCAAAAATTGCGGCTCTCTGATTGAAATAAAACATATCTATTGAAAAGTCTGAAAAGTCATTTGTTTGCTGGTTTGTTTTTTGTTTTGTGGCTCTTATTATTTAAAAAAACAAATCTATATATCACAAAATCAAAATAAATTTAGCACTCTCCCATTACTAAAAACAAAACAAATCTCACGCCCCTGCGCTCTCTTAATCTAGGTACAGTAAATTTTAACCCCATATTGTTTCTTGCATTTTCCGTTGCTCGTTTATTACTTGACAACATATACCTTGCAGATGGGAATCAACAAAAAAAATTCATTGAGTTCTTCAAGACGTTGCCAAATGTAAGTAGATTTCCGTAGTTAAAACATTCAATTTTTCTGGATTTTAGGCAAATGCATCAACGCTAATTTTTGGACAGTCGCGCCGAAAAAGTTGAATTCTAGGTTTCTTTTTTCATTAGGGCGAATCTACAATTGAGAGACTCTCTGTTTACTTTCTCTTTCACCAATAGCTAAATCATTTTCACATTTTTCGTTTGGCTGTTTGCCCAATATGCTAGCCAGAACTCTTATCTTGCGATCTGTGTAAAAAAAAATCAATCCATAGTTTTATAATGGCGCTGTAATTAATGAAAGAGAACGAGGCGCGAGAGAGTCTCTCAATTGTAGATTCGCCCTAATGAATAAAAACCCTAGAATTTATCTTTGATCACAACGTTACCAATTTCATATAACGTTGTTCAAGAGGTACCATGTATATTTGAGTGTGAAAATCAACAATGCCTGACCCTTATGTTTTGAAAAACAAAATATGCGTACCGGCTCAATCCCGTTTTTGATAGGCCAATGCCAGGCGTTCCAATGTATTTGAGGTCATGCGTAATCAGGGGCAAAGTTTGCCAATAAGAAGGAGTGTTGAACAAAATCAGAACTATGTGATACTTCACAACCAATCTCATTATACATATGTACGTAATGAAAGGGCTTCCCTTAGCTCTGTCGACAAAAGCTCAGCGCAACAGCATGCTGGAGGTGGGTTCGGTTCCCGGTCTGGTCTAGGAATTGTAAAGGAAAATTTCTCGGCTCCCTGGGTCTAGGTATAGGGTATGATTGTACTTGCCACACAACCATACTAATTCAAAAATGGTACCTGTCATCGAAAGCTCCCAATTAATAATTAATAACAATAAGCTAATTGTTAAAGCAGTAAGCTTGAAACGCTAATAAAGAAAAAGAAGAAGGTAAACAAACCTTACGAGTGGAATGAATCTATCTCAAATAGATATGCTTATGCTTAAACCTTACGAGTGCAAACTAGCAAATTCGATAAATGGGAAATTGAAGCTACCGAACTAAGTAAATGGAAACACGCTTACTCTTCGATGAAACTTCAATTTTTCAGCATTATGAAATAAGAAATAGTACTTGCAATCTGAAATTTACGCAGACTACGTCTTTGTTTCTATATTGGTGTACACTTACCGAATAAGAAAAAGAGGTCAGCTTTCGAAATTTAATAACTCAGTCATTCCTTGCTAGAATTCCTAAATTTTTATATCAGTCGATTAAAATATTTCTATTTTGTTGTACTATTCAGAACTATCAACATTTATCCATAAGCTTTCGACAATTTGCTTGTATTAAGATAGTAAAAAAATCCATACTCCCAACGATTTTTCGTAAGGTTAACAACTTCACAATCGAGCAGTAATCGCTTTTAGGCTTTTCAAAAAAAACCATAAATAGTAGTGACAGCGATACTGTCGAAATAGCAAATTGAACGAATTGACAGTGAATATTCGATCTTTCCAATCGACTGATCACCAGTGCAGGGGTTTGAATTTGGTTGTTTCTACTTACTTTTGATTTAATCTAAAAGAATTCTGAATAAAATTATCCCCTTTTCACATTTTGAGGATGTGGAATAGCTACTGGAGGATTGGAAAGAGGGATTTACAAACCCAACCTTCAAGTAAAGTGACAAATTGGACTGTGAGAACTCAACGCGGCCTACAAAGTGCTTTCTCAGACTGTTGTCTTCCTCCGCTAGCAAACAGATTTGTCGAAAGTTATTAAGCCGGTTTTATGGGCCGGCGATCGGCTACGGACCAAATTTTCACGTTGCTGCAGATCCTTCAAATATGCCGCAAATATCAAGGCCCTTCGCATAACCTAATTCAAATACGAATTCATCAACATGGCCTAAACTATGGAAATCAAAAGGTGGGCTTAGTGTTTTGTCGTAAGTGGTGTTTGTAACTTCTAAAGTGATCAATGAAAAAATATGAATTGGTTACACATGAAAAAATGCAGGTTATTTCTAGGCTCGAGCCAAAATTCTAGTTACACTACTTCCCGGGAAAATGAAAGACAAGCCGCCGAACATGACCATTTTGTATGAAAATCGGGCTTTGGTCTTATTATATTGTCCGTCACTGTAGAAAAGTTGAAGACAAAGTATTGCCCTTTGCGCCGAAAATTTTACTGTCGCCATCCTTCGCGCCACTTCGGTGGTTTCTTTAATCTGGTTCGCGTTTTCGGCGTACTGTTCTTGGGATTATAAAGAAGTGTACTCCGTAGACACTAACAAGATTTAACAAACAACGCGCGAAGGATGGCGCTGAAATTACAGTAAAATTTTCAGTGCAAAGGGCAATATCTATCTGTTGGTAGAAATATCGCAGCAAGCCGTGCTTTGAAAATGATGTGTTTTGCTTTTTCTGCGTCATTTTCGCGGAAACAAAATTAAAAAATATTCCTTCATTCAACTAAAATAAATGGTGAAATTATAGTTTTTCCGAGTGCTTTGCGTAGGACGTTGTGAATGGAATCCCTCTCATAGTGTGTTATGGTCGTGTTTCTTAAGATGGGTTGTTTTTTTTCCCTTTTTTGTGTTTTTAGTGACCCGCTCCCGCATCCGGATGAGCTTTCCAGCATCAGATAAGGAACATTGGTGAGGTCGTTTTATATTATCAAAAATATACCTTAACTATACACAGGCCAGGATCAAGAATTCTCCGAAGAGAAGCAAGAAATGCTTCTCTAGAGAGATTCATTTCAATTTGAATGTGAACAGCCTTGCATACTAAGCTTACAAGCAGACAAAGAAAGCATTTTCCTGGAACAGTCTTCCGAGTGATTGGCTGTAATTTAAACGGACCGCAATAGTCGATGCCCAATCGTTGAAAAGCAGGAACTGGTGATACTCGTTCCATTGGAAGATCTCCCATCAGCTGATCAAGAACACGTGGTTTTGCCCTGAAACACACTCGTGTGTGACTCTCCTAGCTAAGTTACTGACATTCAATGGCCAGAATCTTTCTCAAACCCATGATATCATAAGCTGTGGCCCTCCGTGCATTAATCGATGATGATCATCGATCAGGATCAATTTAGTAAAACGATGATGACTATCCAAAATCATTGGATGTTTCCTTGCTCGAGAAATGAAAGTATTTCCAATCCGGCCGCCGACGCAAAGTGTTCCATCTACCATTATAGGATTCAAAGCATGCAGTTTTGAGCAGGGTCTAACCTCTCCTTTGGCTGCAAGGTCCGACAATTCCAATGGAAAGCATTCCGATTGTGCTAGCTGAATTCGTAGTAGTTACTTTATTTATTTATTTTCGATGCTGCTGATTTCTTGATCGACAATTGAAGAAAAAATGGCGAATCCAAGCAGTCAGACGAACAAGGCTTAATGGCGACGATCGAAATGTAAAGATATCGTGTGAAGACAAAGTCTGTAATGCTGCTGATACAAGCGGTCTCTCCTCCAGAATTATCGAGTCGAAATGATGCTTTGGAACCTGCGAGTTTAACGGACAATACTGGGTTTCCTTTTTCAGCCATTCTGGACCATTCCACCATAGAGAGTTATTCGCGATTTGAGCTGGAGTATTATATCAGTGGGATTCTCGATTCCTGGTACGTGGTTCCAAATTCCACCCTTTGTCACATGTTGTATCTCAGATACACAATTGGCTACAAAGACCTGCCATCTTGACGGATGTGATGAAATCCAACATTTCACAATGGTAGAATCAATCCAAAAGAAAGATTTTGCAGCTATCATCATGCTGTTGGAGACAGATTCATAAAGGTGCGTCAATAGTAGAGCTGCAGATAACTCCAGTCGAGGTGTGGACTGCTTCTTCTTGTTTCTGCTGAGATCTTCCTTTGGTGCAATCCTTGATTTGGCCATCAAAAGGTTGACCGTAACCTTTCCGTCTCGATTCATGGATCGCAAATATACAGCAGCATCTTATGCTTTATCACTTGCATCGCTGAATCCGTGGAATTCACACGAGATCACATCTCTTCCAAAGGTTATCCACCGTGGAACAGATACAGCATCCAACTTGCAAAGATTGATCCTGAACTCCATCCACTGCGACTGAAGCTCATTACTTAGTGGTTCGTCCAGGAATACTTCGCCTTACAGAGCTCTTGGAGAAAGATTTTTCCTAAGACATTCATAGTTCTTGGATTCATAAAACGTAGCACGCAGTTTTTCACGGATGTGAACGCACTCAAGGCTTTGTACTGCTCGCTTGTGCGAAGTACACTGGAATATGCCGTTCCGGTGTGGGCTCCGTACCATGCAGCACAGTCATTGAAAATTGAGAGGGTGCAGAAATGTTTTCTTCGTTACGCTATACGCCAGCTACCGTAGAGGGCCGACTTTAGGCTTCCGGAATACACCGATCGTTGCAAACTTATCGATCTCGAGACCCTTGTATCCAGACACACCAAATTACGACGACTGTTTGTGTTCGACTTGCTTTCAACGAATATAGATTGCCCGGCTCTACTTCAAAATGTAAACATAACTGTGCCTCATCGTCGGCTACGCAACCAGCTATTCTTTACGCTTCCAACAAATAGGACAACATATGGCTATTTCAACCCTTTCCTTTCATGCCTGAGAGATTTGAGGAATGTTAGTGTGGCGTTTGATTTTAATATTTCGAAGACCATATTTAAACATAGGCTTAAGAATTTAGGTTAAGATGTAGTCTATGCAATAACAATTGAAGACGACAAATAAATAAAATAAACTACTACCGGACCAACTAGTCCATAAGGGTGGAAAAGACACGCTAGACGGCCAACCCGGCCTCTAATCCAGAACCTCTATCCACAACGTGTCCTTAGCTGGCTCCCAAGTTAGACTTAGAGTTTTTACTGTAGCTTTCTCGTCTAAACTCAAGATCTCGCGCTCGTCTCAAAGATGAGACGGGATTATGCTCAGAATAGCTTATTGGAGTTCCATTTCCTGAGGTTCAACCCTGATCCTTTAAGAACTCCAGTACTTCATTGCAGACCTGTTTGCCTTCTTCAACTGTTTGCGTGCCTTCTAGCATGTCATCGACATAGACATGTCATCGACTCTTTATAAACGCCAACTAGGCAATTAGATAGCTCTCTGCTCAACAGCACACATCTTCAGGCAACGAGTGGCAAGATAAGGTGCAGATGATGTACCGTACGTTACAGTGGTGAGTTTGTACTTTCGAAATGGGTCATGAAATGAATCTCTCCTGAATATTTTATGTAGTAGCTGATCTAGTTCGTGCTGCCATACTATCCGATACATTTTCTCTGCGTCTCATACAACACAATATTTGAACAACTGGAACCGCAGTAGAATGCTTCGTAAGTCGTCTTGGACAACTGGTCCCACCATTAGGATATAATTCAAAGCCACACCTGAATCTGTAGAGCAGGATGCATCGAAAACTACTCTTAGTTTCGTAGTAGTGCTGCCTGGTTTCAGCACTGCATGGTGCGGTAGGTTATACTCTAGAACAGGCTCATCATCGTAATTTACTACCTTTTCCATATGCCCCTTGGAAAGATACTCGTGCATAAATGCCATATACAAAGCTTTCATTGCTGGTTAGCATTCAGCCGTTTCTCCAATAAGAGGAACCGTTTCTTCGTTATCGCCTTTGAATCTCCCAATTTTTCCAGCATGTGCTTCCTTTTCGGCAGCATTACGCGGAACTTCCCATTAGGATCTTTATTGGTCGTCTCATCAAAGATGGCTACACATGCAGACTCCTCGATGGATAGACATCTCTTTGTGTTGCATGATTCCAATTCCCAAAATTTGGCAAGCTCCTCGTAAACCTCATCCGTAGTGACTGACGACGAAGCTACCGTGCAGTAACTGATGACAGCTTTTTCTGGAATACTCCCAGCAACAATCCATCCCAACTCCGTGTTCCGTAGAATCAATCCCGAGTCAGAAAGAGTCCGCTGCACATTCAACAGAAGATCGTAGAAAATATTGTTCCCAAAATCACATCGATGACTCCAGATTCATTGAAGGTTGGATCCGCAAGGGTAATTCCTTTTGGCATCTTCCAGGATGAAACATCGATGCTCTGTTGTGGTAAGTTTGACGTAATTTTTGAAAGTACGTAGAACTCCAGCTCACTCGACACATACGATGAGTTGCATGACGATACGGTTGCTAACACTGCTTGCTTTCTAACAGATGAACATCCACCTTCTCCCTTAACCGGTAGCTTTTCCCGAAGTCGTTGGAAATTTAGCCTCTGAGACAACGTTTCCGAAATTATACAGATCTGTGATCCATTATCTAACAAAGCGCGTGTAAGAATTGTGTTTCCATGACGATCACTGATCTTCGCGATAGCGGTAGATAAAAGCACAATATTTGAGTAACTATGTGTTTTGGATAGTGTAGCAGTGTGGTGTACTGTTAGAGTATTGATGAGAGGTGAGGAACGTGCATTCTGCGAAGATGTCCTTGGTGATTGTGTAGACTGTGTATGTTGGTAAGAAGTGTTCCGGTTTTGGGCCTGATTGGATTGCTGTGGTGATAGATGCTCAACAATGCTCAATAGAATATGTTCCACCGTTGCAAACCTTACAATTTCCATTGGGTGACACTGCAGCGTGAACCACTGAGTTTATGACAACTCGTTTGAAATCGCTGCTTCTTCGTGTAGCCGGAGATTGCAAAATAGCACAGTGTTTTAGACTGTACGACGGAATATCCTTCGAGCTATGGTGCGTTTTCTAGTGTCGAGTAGTATCGTCATCTAGCTTCTGGGAAAGCATGAACGCTAGCAGAGTACTCCAACTTTCAGGGGTTTCTCCTACTTTTTCTAGTTGCCGTAAGTTAATTCTAAATGTCGTAAGAACCCGATTTAGTCCCTGAAAGTTCTCGGATTTCATCGGCGCCGCGGTGAAAATAGCCTTCATATGTTCTTGTGCAATGAACTTATGATTCTTGTACTTCGATTCCAGAGTGGCCCAAGCCCAAGTATGGTTAGCTGCCGTGACTTGAATCTGGTTGATTTGTAGCAGAGCATCATCTTTCAATGAGGTTCGTAGATAGTTAAACTTGTCTACCATATTCAATGTATCAATGCTTTGAAGTTGTCCCGGAAACCTATCCATTCAGATAACAGATATTCCCAGTGAAAGTGGGAAGCCTCAACTCTGGCTATTTCATCCTCGAAGGCTGGCTAGCATCACCTGGTCTCGGTTCAGCTACAGCTACAGTGTTTCCGACCGACTTCGAATAAAGTTGCTGCTTCAAGCGATAATATTTACTTTCAAATTCCTTGAAAATCTCCTCATTTTCTATCTGACGTGCTTTAGCCATAGACACTTGATCGATACGTCCTTCACCAGCAGTTTCCTGATCGACTTCATTATTATCCAACTCATCAGTGATAACTTTCAATCTAAACACGCACTTCACAATATTTATCTTACACTTGATCCTGCTTCGTTATACGAAATTGCACTACACCTTTATCACGTTCATCATTGTATGACGATAAAAACTGCTTTATATTCTCCAGCGTAATCCATGCTTGGCGTCTTGCTTCACAAGCGCCCGAAGATTCGACCCTGGCATACTTTCTTAATTCACTTTTCTTTCAAATCACAAAACACGACTCCCGAGACCTCAAGCGACCGAACAAATTGACTAAAGACAGGTCAAATTTAAAAAATGTGAAATAATCACCTTCCAGCTAATTCCAAATGTGCCTTCAAAGACAATAAATCTTATAATTTTTTTTTTATTAAATCATTTATTTGTACAGGCTCAATCGAATCAACTTTACAGAGCCAAGTTTTCATATTTATATACATCAATTATCTTAAAACTAATGTTAAGGGGATAGAACCGATTACTCGCGGCCGTCTCGAGGTTAATAGGAATAACAATTGTATGGATGGGAAGATAGGCGGGAATTTGAAGTGTGGTTTACAAAGCACGTTTATTTTAAATTCGGAATTGGATAAAAACTTATAACTATACAACTTTAGGTTTTCTTTTGACTTTAACATTTTTGAGAATGAGAAAAAAAAACACACACACAAACACAGAGAAAAAAAAACTTAAAGTAAACATACAGGTTAAACTAACTACAATCTAAGGCTAATGTTAGTCAAAAACACATAAATGAGTTTCATAAACTCCAGATCACGTATAGCCAAAATATCTCGAACCGGTACATTGGGTTGTCTACCTCGAGCCCGAAGGGAATCATAAAGCTCAGATCTGACTCCACGATGCTCAGCACATGACCAAATAATGTGATCTGCGTCCTGGTAACCTTGTCCACATTCACAGAGATTGCTGTCGCTCAGCCCAACACGGTATAAATGAGCGTTCAAAGAATAATGATTGGACATGAGGCGAGACATCACACGAATGAAGTCTCGACCCACATCCATCCCTCCAAACCAAGATTTCTTCGACACCTTTGGGATGATAGAATGTTGCCATCGCCCCAAATCTCCTTTACTCCATTTATACTGCCAGCTGACGAGTGACTGTTGACGAAAAATAGTAAAAAATTCATTAAAGGCGATTTGTCGATCATAAATATCGCCTTCTATAGCGCCCACCTTTGCCAGCGAGTCCGCTCTCTCATTGCCCAGAATTGAACAATGAGATGGGACCCATACAAAGGTGATGATAAAATAACGCGAAGATAAAGCACTTAGAAGCTCCTGTATTTTCATGAGAAAATACGAGGAGTGCTTTACCGGCCTCAAGGAGCGAATAGACTCTATAGAACTGAGACTATCCGTGAAAATGTAATACTGATCCGGTGTTAGTGAGGCAACAATTTCTAGCGTAAAGTGTATTGCCGCTAATTCAGCGACATATACGGAACAAGGAGCTTGAAGTTTACGATTGGCGCTATAAATTTCATTAAATATACCAAAGCCTGCTGACTCCTCTATCAATGATCCGTCAGTGAAGAACGATTTAGTGGAATCAACTTGGCCAAACTTTGCAGCAAATATCACCGGAGCAATCATAGGACGATGATGCTCTGGGATTCCATGAAGCTCCTGCTTCATGGATAAATCAAAATGAACCGAATTATCGAAATCGGAGAAGCAAACACGATTGGAAATGTTCGGCGAAGGGCTGACATCCTGTGTTATGTACAAATGGTACAAAGTCATGAAGCGAGTTTGAGGATTCAACTCGAGAAGCTTCTCAAAATTTTCGATTACCTGGGGGTTCATTACTTCACACCTGGTGAGGAGCCGGAGAGATAACTCTGTAAACCGATCCGAGAGTGGCAACATGCCGGCCAGCACTTCAAGACTCATGGTGTGAGTCGAGTGCATGCAACCTAACGCGATACGAAGACACCGATATTGAATACGTTCCAGTTTTATGATGTGCGACCGAGCCGCTGACTGAAAACAAAAACTACCGTATTCGATAACCGACAAAATCGTTGTCCGGTACAACGTTAGAAGATCTTGCGGATGCGCTCCCCACCAGGTCCCGGTAATTGTTCGAAGAAAGTTGATCCTTTGCTGGCACTTTCGCTTCAGATACTCAATGTGGGATCTCCAGGTGCACTTTGAATCGAACCAGACCCCAAGATATTTAAAGGACATTGAATGAGTTATCGGCTTACCCCAAATTTGAAGCTTCGGTTGTGCTGGGTTATGCTTCCTTGAAAAAACTACCAACTCTGTTTTCTCCGTAGAGAATTCGATACCTAGCTCTAGAGCCCAAGTAGACAAATTGTCTAAGGTATCCTGTAAAGGTCCTTGCAGATCGACCCCATTGGGTCCCGTGACAGACACTACGCCGTCATCCGCAAGTTGTCTCAACGTACAGTTGTCATTTAGACAACTGTCAATGTCTTTGACATAAACATTATACAAAAGAGGGCTTAAACATGATCCCTGGGGGAGACCCATGTAGCTAAATCGGGAAGCTGTAGAGGTTCCATGAGAGAAGCTCATATGTTTCTCTGACAGCAAATTATACAAAAAATTATTCATTAATGGTGAAAAGCCACAAGCGTGGAGTTTATCTGATAGAACTTCAACAGATACTGAATCAAAAGCCCCCTTTATGTCCAAGAACACAGAAGCCATTTGCTCTTTTTTAGCAAAAGCTAACTGAATATCTGTGGAAAGCAACGCGAGACAGTCGTTCGTTCCCTTACCCCTACGGAAACCATATTGAGTATCTGAAAGCAGGTTATTCGTCTCAACCCATTTGTCCAGACGGAAGAGGATCATTTTCTCCAACAACTTTCGAATACAAGATAACATCGCGATGGGTCGATAGGAGTTGTGGTCGGACGCGGGTTTACCAGGTTTTTGAATGGCTATAACTCTCACCCGTCTCCAATCATCCGGTACAATGTTGAGTTCCAGAAACTGATTAAACAAGTACAACATGCGCCTCTTAGCGACGTCTGGGAGGTTCTTAAGCAAGTTGAACTTGATCCTATCAGCCCCTGGAGCCGTATTGCCACACGAAAGGAGTGCGAGAGAGAACTCTACCATTGAAAAAGGTTGGCTGTTCTCATCTATCGAATTCGTGGTTTCGCGAGGAATCATCCGTGCCGGCACAGAATCTGGACAAACTTTTCGCGCGAACTTGAGGATCCATTGGTCCGAGTACTCTTCGCTCTCGTTGTTCGTAGTTCGGTTACGCAATCTTCGCGCCGTGTTCCAAAGAGTACTCATCGACGTCTCGCGCGATAGCCCGTCCACGAATCTTCGCCAGTAACCGCGTTTCTTGGCCTTGATGAGACTCTTAAGTTCGCGTTCGAGAGCCGTGTATACTTCGAAGTGCTCAGGTATTCCACGTCTACGGAAAACTTTAAACGCGTCGGACTTTTTACGGTAAACCTCGGTGCACTGTTGATCCCACCATGGAGAAGGAGGTTTCCTACGAAATGACGTTCCTGGAACTGGTCGAGTTTGAGCTTGAAGCGCGCTGTCTAAGATCAGGTTGGAGAGGAAGTTATATTCCTCCAGCGGTGGAAGCTCTTCTACCGTCGTTACGGCTTCCTCTACTGCTGTCCTGAACTTTGTCCAATCGATGTAACGGGTAAGATCATACGCGACGTTGATGGATTCCGACGGATTGAACCCGGTGGCAATCGAAATTTTTATGGGCAAGTGATCACTACCGTGGGGATCTTGAATCACATCCCATGTGCAATCCAACGATAATGAATTCGAACAAAGTGTGAGGTCTAATCTACTGCCAATTGAGGATGGACCAGCCAAACGTGTTACTTCTCCATTGTTAAGAACTGTCATATTGAAGTTGTCACAGAGGTCATATAACAAGGAAGACCGGTTGTCGTCGTACAGTTCTCCCCAGCCTGTACCGTGAGAGTTAAAATCTCCCATGATCAACCGCGGAGCAGGAAGAACCGAACAAATATCTGAAAGTTGTTTTTGGTTTATTGAGGCTCTAGGAGGAATATAAACGGAAGCAATGCAAAGGCTTTTATTTTTAATAACAGCCTGACATGCGACAACTTCAATACCTGGAATAGGAGGAAAATTCACTCTATAGAAGGAGTAGCACTTTTTGATCCCCAAAAGTACTCCTCCTCCACGTGAATCCTCACGATCAAGACGAATAATGTTGAAATCATGAAACGGAAGATCGATTTCGGGAGAGAGCCATGTTTCACAAATAGCAAATGCATCACAACCGGTATTGTGAGCCAAAAATTTGAAAGATTCCAATTTAGGAACAAAACTTCGACAATTCCACTGCAGAACAGTGATCAAATCCCCGACCTCATTTGGAAAATTATCCATCGAAGGAAATGATAGCTGCAAGGAGGGGCCACTTAATTGTCAATTGCTTCAAGAAAGTCTTCACTGTGGGAAGCATTGCCAATACAATGCTTTTGAGAGGGTCAGAAATTTCAAGGTACTTGAAGATACCTTCGACAATGTTATCAAATGAGAACAGCCCGCTTGAGGAGGGGGCTTCTGTTCTTAAAAGCGGGGCATCAGGGCTTTTGGATGTCCCCGGGAGAGATGGAAAGTCCTGGGTGTAGTTAGTACTACGAAAACCAGGAGGAATTGGATTTTCCTTTTTCCCACCTTTTTTGAAGTAGGCATGCTGGTCTCGGGCTTCTTTTCAGCAACTTTCCGTGGGCGGACGCGTCTTCGCTTCCGTGGGGCACCTTCCGGAAAACTGCACGATGTTCCCTCTTCAGCCAAATCAAAGTCAGACTCGTCATCTGACAGAGGAGCAAAGGGATTTGTATTGGCATCGGGTGATGGTGTGGCTTTTTTCACCATTTCGGCGAAAGATTGCCTGGAACGCTGTTTTAGCGAGCGTTCCAATTGTTCCCCGCGTTGTTTGTACGCCGGGCACGACGAGAGAGCATGAGGAGGAGTTCCCTTACAGAAAGCGCATTTTGGTGTGCTGTCTGCGCAGGCGCCATCCTCGTGTTTCTCCCCGCAGTTGGAGCAGCGTGCCTTATTGCCGCAATGGGAGGTCGTATGTCCCATCTGCTGGCATTTTTGGCAGGTCATGACCCGAGGTACGAACAACCGCACAGGTAGTCGAAGTTTTCCCAACTCGACGTATTGAGGGAGGGCTGAGCCAGAGAAGGTCACACGAAACGAGTCTGACGGTGTAAACTTCTTTTCACCCTTAGTGATCGATACTGTGCCAAGTCTTATCACATCCAGTATCTTCACTGGAGAAAGCAGGTGGTTCTTAAATCGACCAACCCCCTGTTTCAGCAGGATCTCAGGGTTCACACTCGTTTCGGTGACCACACCTTCAATTTCAATACCCCGAGCTGGGATATACACCCGATACTCGAGTGTAAAAAGCTGAGAGACAGCAATCTCGTTAGCTTGCTTAAGGTTGGACACAACGACCCGAAGTTTATTCGGTCTCACTTTTATTATCTCGGTCACGGCCGAGAATCGCTTCGTCAGATCGTTGGAGATCTGATATACATTAAGAGGTTTCGTTTTGGGCTGAAAGAAGACAACCCATGGACCAGCTGAACCATCTGGATAAGCACGTGATCGGGTAACCTTATGAGCTACCCCATCATTTCGCGCCATAGATGATTCGTCTTCCGACAAATCATCCATGGCTCTCACGTGGGAGTTTATGACGCTCAAACCCTCACGCAATTAAAAATAATCGAACACAGAAAAACAAACTAAAGCTAAAAACACTCTCTCACACACACACGCACTCACTCAAAATTAAATTATAATGTATTCAGGAGAAACAAAAACTTATCTTATATGTATCACTGATCTGCTGCAGCCGGTCAACGAATGTGCTACTGCTGCCGAGCGACGATGTGTGGCCGCTTGTACGGGCTAGATGTGGAGCTCAGCGATGATGAAAATGATGACGATGATGAAGACGCTGGTCGGTGGTGGTTGGCAGATGAACGATTGCACGCTACACACGATGGACTGCTGGTGTGCGTGCCGTGAATAGATGCGGAGCAATATGGCTATTCGATTGCTAATTGCAATTAATAGCGTCGTTGCACTGATTAACACACGTTTTCTTCTTCAGAAAAAGCAAAACTCGATATCAACTGCGATGAGGACACTATCGAGAGAAAAAAAAAACTGCACTTGGAAACAACGCGTGACAAACTTCCAAAGCAACGGAGAGCGTACACAACGAACCGCACCGTTCGCTTGTTCACTGGACAATGAAAACATAATGCTTTTCCCTCTGATGAATACAATAAGCTGCAACTGAAGCTGCGGTAGACATGTGCATTTGTTACTGGCTGTAGATTTAATTTTCTTCGATCCAGGTGGACGTTTTACCGGATCTAGGCGAATCTGAATCATGCAATTTAACTGGATGAAATTAACTTAGGTTGGCTAGTTGTAGTTTATGCAGATTCATTAATGTCATTACTTAATCGTAGCAGTTGTTATTATTATTTTTGTTGCTTGTTATTATTTATTATTTATTATGTCTTATCATCTCACTTTCATGGTTAGTCTACATGAGGCATTAACTTCGAACCGCCAGCAGACATTCGCACGCATTATTGTCTTTGTTATTTTGTTATTTATTTTATTACTTCTGTTTACAGGCTTAACAGATAAAATTACTAATCTTTACGATCTTGACATCTAGTGACCAACATTTTAATATTAATCACTACATAAAGATACGTCTGATAATATTTTGATAATATGATTAAGAGAGTCAAATCATCACACGACTCAGAATCGGGCATACCAGAATCACTCACGGTCATTTTGCTCGAAAAGAATCCGAGGCCGTATGTCCAGGATGCAGCAATAAAGCAAGTGTGACGCACGTCATTTTTGACTATTCTAAATTTGACACGATAAGAAAAGAACTGAAAAATTGCCCCGTCAATTTACATTGCATTAGGTGACGATGTAAATGAACTAAAAAATACAATCAACACTATCACAAAAGCAAACCTCACGAAGGAAATATAAAAAACCACCGTCAGCAAAACATCAGACCCACGAATCAGCTATTGACCATTATTTAAACCAACTAAGGCCTATCGTACAGTAATCAGTCCAACACTGGTGCAATAAGCAATCACTCCAGTGCAGCAGACAACCAGCATGGGAAACGATAACACCAAAGAAGCATCTCAAAACGATGACCAGAACGTTACCATAATCGAAAATCAGGAAGTCCATACCGGACTACTGTAGGACCACGATCTAAAACTTACGGTGATCCTCATCATTGTAGCAATCCAACTGACGTTCACCATAGCCAAATACCATCACAAGAGATGGGAGAATCAAGCAATCAAGGCTGCAAAATTCGTGATGACCCTCAACGTGTAAGAAGGAAGAACGCCAAACTGGCCACTACCACAAAGAAAAAAAAAATTTAAAAAAATCAAGTGTTAGTATTTAAGTTTCAATATCAATTTTAACACTGAAATGTATTCAATCAAAACAATGACTTGATAAGACCCCTACGGTTAAAAGGTCACCTTCCTTGTAACTTTGAAGCAGATAAAATTTCATTATTATTATTTATTTTTTAAAAATAATTTTAATATGATTATAATAATATACAATGATGATATGATGAAAATAGTACGATGTTATGATGAAATACGAAATAATATACATATAATAATAAAATGCAGCGATTTGCCTCTTCCGCTCTTGTTTTCTTACTGGGCTCATAAATGATTCTTTATGTCTGTTATAAATTGAAAATGAAGGATCATAAACAATGTTAGTTTTTGAATTATTTAATTTTTTGGATGAAGAAGGAAAACAACTTTTTTTTTTAGTAGAATTTGTCGTACATGATCCTTCAAAAACAAAACACAACTCCCTTCTACAAAATTACTTATGGTACCCAAACACACAAACCCAACACCAATAAAATAAAAAAAAATATGAGGGAATATTACAAATAGAATTGTTATGTCAAATGACCATAACAATTCTATTTGTAATGTCTGCATGTTAACAGGCTCCTGCTGCAATTGTAGACGGACTTGCGTATCCATTATCAAACTGAAAGTTTAGAAAATGGATTATTGCCACGAGGAAAAAAAAAATAAAATTGTTATCCAATACTTGAGATATATAAACCGTTTAAACAATAGTATATCTAAAACTTCGATGTGCTGCTCCGTTTCCTTGCATCACAATTATCATTTGTAGTGAATCTCATAGATACTACAGTAATTTTAATTAATGAATGAACCATTTGAAACTCATATGTTGCTACAGTAATTATACAAAAAAAAAGTGTGTAGATAGATACAGTGGAAAAACTTATTAATGTGATATAACCACAATGAAACTGATTATTAGCTTCGGGTTTTGACAAACAACCCCTTGTGATCCTTGCGGCACGTCAAGCCGGCCAGTTCAGCGCAAGGGACCTCGGGTGTCAGTCATGATCATGCTCATTTACTAATTGAAAACAGGAATAGTCTTCGGTTTCATTCCACAGACACAAAAATCTGCTCATGTCATTGCTGCGTAAACATTCATTCATGGTCGCTACTCTATTAAGTTGAAATGTTCAGTACATCCACTGTCACCACCATTGGAAGTGATACCCATTCCACTGCGAAAGAAATATTGCAAAACTTTCTTAATTTACTATATTATCGAACCATACATAATGCAGCAACACATGATATTGACTGCATAAATTTGATGATAACAGCTAAATGGATTTGCTCGGCTTCCGGGCAGCATACAACCGAGACTCGAAAAGTGCATCCGGCAGGGGAGCGCTTCAAAACGCACCTAATCATCGGAACCGCATTATGCTGCCGGAAGTGGTTTATTAAACTTTGTCGTCTTGGCTCGGAGAAAGCCAGTCCCGTCCCGATGCAAGACATCTTATGATATTGCCATAGGACCCTGGAGATCTGCACTCGAGGCGTACTGCTGAATTTAGTTGTATATACAAGCAGTCACCGGGAGGCAACTTTGGGTGCACCGGCCCAGTTCAGAAAGTCAATCGAGTGTCGTCTCCCGTCTACCTCTCCGAAGTATTAACTTATGCTTCCAAGTAGTGCCCGTCACGGAAGAGCACAATTTACGTATTCGAACGAAAAGATAAATATCAAGTAGCGAAGAAGTCACATAGAAGACTTTTCGTAATTTTTTTATTTTCATTTGAAAAGTTTTCCGCTTGAGTGGAGTCAGTCTTCAAAACGAAAATGTATTATTTTGAAACATTTGAATGGCAATATATACAGCTCGAACTGAAGATTGATTAATTTTGCGAATCGATTATTGTGCGAAATTCTAAATATAAAAGACTAATACATTTTCGTAAACGCATGTAAACCTCAACCATGACAGCGTAAATTTGATCAACATTCGTTAACCAGAAACCAATAAACTGGATATGTCTATATGATATCGTTACTTTGTTTTGATTTAAAGTTTAACTAGATCGACACTGTAAACAAACCATCGAAAAACAATCATTTCATCCGCCATCAGTCAAAATATTAATAACCACCAGAGATGCGGTGATGCTATTAATACACCACCATTAGCGTCAAACAGCACCACTCATCAAGGCCATCTCTCCATTATCCCGCCATAAACAACACACGAATCAAGCCCCATAATGCAATCGCGCCGAATTACGCTCTTATGCGAAGGGTATGAGATAGCTCATCCGGAACAAAGCATTGCTCGAATATGATCGGCGTGAAAATTCGAAATGAAAACCGAACCACCGCACCGGGAACGCAAACCGCTGGCTGTGTGAAAACAAACACATGTGGTCGGATCAATGCGTAGGAAGTTGAACGGCATATTTTCAGTTTTGAAAAGAAAACTGTATCCAAATGGAACGAGAGACTCTACGGTTGGGCGAGGATCTCAAAGAAAGCAGATCAATTAGCGTCGAGGGAGAGAAGAGAAACGACACATCATTGTTCGGGGGCGGCGTATTAAATCGATCGCGCAGTGGGGTAGGATCGGATACCGGAAAATGGAATATGGGTTTCGAAGTTTTCTCGCCTGTCGTCACGTGGTGGAATGGCACGCGAGCGGGCAGGGGGAGAAACAAAACATGAACATAATAAAGACGTGCAGACTAATGTGCTTGGTACTCATAAATAAATATACAAAATAAATGGAAAGCGGTGCTGGCTGCCTTGAAGGAAGCATCCACTCGGTTGGAATATTGAAACCATACGAGTTTGTACGGAGAATGGAGCGTTTATAAAAAAAACCGGTGGCAAATTGAAATTGATGGTTTAATTGAGTGCGAATGATGTTTCAAAACATCTCGTGGGCAGTTAATGCGTCTTATTATAGAGGTGAAGGAAAATTTGTAACAGTTTTTCAAAGGTCTTCGGTCTTTTTATGAGAGGATTTGAAATTTGAAACAGACGGAATACAACTAGATTAAAAAATAAATAAAGATAGAATTCAAGACAATTTCGAACTCTTTTCGTAGAACGAATTAATGTTTCCTAATACAATTTTAGCTATCAAATTATACATATCTTGAATACTTCCAATTTCAACAAAAGATCATTTCTCAAAATAAGGTACTTTCAATCCAGGAAACTGAAACCAATAATTGAGACACGCCCAGCATATTGGTAAAGAGCAAGTGATGAACGAGATAGAGCGGATGATAGAATTTCGAGTGGCAAGGATGGCATCAAAAAGAAAGGATTGGGCGGAGTGTCACGCGGATTCAAAAATTAGTGTTTATCACCTGAGGTAAAAAAAGAACCGGTTTGTTGTGTCAAACATGATGAAGCTATGTGTGAAGCTTCGCTTAGCTCAGTCAATTAAGTAGCTTGCTAGGATATGATTTTACTTACCACACAATCATGTGAATGCAAAAATGGTAAAGTTATCGATACTTCTTAATAAAAAACTGTGAAAGTGCAATCCAATCGAAATAAAAACCATCATCGCAAGACAAAGACCATAAGCATGCTTGACCGCCCGAGGTTGCTACTCCGTTATTGCCATATCAGCACACAGAGAACCAACAGATAATGCTTGGGACTAACATACATCCTCAATGTTTACAAACTGATGATCCCAAACTAAGGCATTACCGGCGCCGGCCTCGCCCGAATGCAGGTCAAGTAGGGAATGCGTAGGAATATGTTGACGAGATACTCGCTTTATTGGAAGCCAAAAAATCCTCTGCACTTCCACGAGCAATAACTGGAATGTTGGAAAAAATGGTTCGGTTTGCAGCAGGATCCGTTTTGGTAAATTGGTGCTGAATTCAACTGACGTCGGCAGCAAATCAGATATTTAAATACATATGTTCCGGGTGATTCTCTGTACAGAGATGCACATTAAAGTTATTAAAATTTTGGCACCGTTTTAAACCAACAGTAAGGATGCTGTTGGGGCCACTCACAAGTGTGGGTGGTTTATTTCAATGGGATACAAGAATACGTTAAAAACATCGAATTTTGAGGACCGATTTAAACCAACAGTAGGAATGCTGTTGGGGCCACTCACAAATGTGGATGGTTTATTTCACTAGAATTCAAAAATATGTTAAATCATCGAGTTTGAGGACCGGTTTAAACCAACAGTAAGTATGCTGTTGAAGCCAGTCAAAATTGCGGGTGGTTTATTTCAATGGAATATAAGAATACATTAAACGACCGATTTAAACCAACAAAAAGGGGACCACTCACATCTCTCTCTCTCTCTCTCCCTCCCTCTCCTACACCCTTAACTACGACCTACCTTTGACCGTCGGTCTCGCCCCGCATCACCTTGTCCCGGGTATAGTGGCACACAAATACATCCCCGGTTCCTGTTAAGCCATCTTTTGTCCATCTTCCATGGTCGCTCATTTCCTGGCTTGCGTACCACAGCACATTTTACACTTTAGAATAAGCGCTACTTCATACCACATTATTTTGTGTCATTCCTTACTATCACTTCTCGCCATCTATCTGTAGTTTTATATCAGGCCACCGGACAATAGGTTACCAAAACAAAAGATTGCGTACTATGCTCGTTGCAGTTTACAACACAGCATCGTACCCGAAGTCGCGCCACCGAACAATGCAAAAAATGTGTATCTGTTGTGCAAACCTTGAAAATTATACAGAGCACCAAACCCTTTCTCCATCTTAGCACACAAATGATTTTAGATAATTGAGATACAGTTTCACGTCTAGATAACAACACCAGAATCCTCTAAAAAACTCGATAGTTATTATTAATATTCACCCGTTAGATTTATCACACAGAAACACTTGAACTTTGAAACTGTAGAATAACCGGAAAAAAACGCGAAGGTTCACAAAAACTCAATCGTGCGCGGGCAGTGCTTGCTGCGATCTCCACCTTCATCGTAAGGCAAAGATGAAAGTAACAAACTAAACAACTCTCTCAGAGATCCATCATCGTATAAGCCCTGGATACGGTCGCAACATTCTTGCTGAAACTCGGGGAAACATGAATTTCCAAAAATGCAGTTCGGGCTCAAAATTCAGTCGTAGACGTGATTCGGATAACTGTTCGAAGGGTGCTCGTTTACCTTCCGCTGAAATATGAACGAGACTGGTTAAATAAAACACAAACGGTTAATTATTCTTCAATATTTATTTCGTCTCCTTCAAAATAATAACCATCGGAGGCGATACACATTTACGCAGATTTTCAACTGATGTACGACCCTCTTTGAACGCCATATACCAATCAAACACACGTGCACGCGATAGAGCAGATTCACCATAGGCTTTCTGAAACATTTTCAATGCATCCGAAGCACTTATTCCGTTGGAATAACAACATTTCAAACTACAGGGTGCGGCAGAAAATAATGCGAAAATTTTCAAACTTGAGTATTGGATTAATTTGTGTAGCTAGTGACTAATTTCTGTCAAAAGTGTATTTGTTTATGTTGACTTTCAAGTGCTGCATCCCAACATTCTATTTGTTTTATTGCAAATTTGTCAAAATGTTCGCGAAAGAAGTGATCACCAGTTTGTTGCTCGCCCAGAAGAAGCCGAAAGAGATTGCCAAGGTGATAGGGTGCCATTTGGCAACAGTTTACCGCATAAAAAAGTCCCTGCAGGATGGTCCTAAGCAGTGGAAGCCGGGAAACGGACGTCTGCGCTTTGCACGCACGCGGAACGTGATCAAATCGGTCCGTGCAAAAATTGCTCACAACCCGGTGCATTCCATAAGAAAACTTGCAAAGGAAGCCAATATTTCGGAGAAATCCATGCGGAGAGTCATCAAAGAAGACCTGCATGCATCTTCCAGAGCCAGAGTGAAACGCCACTTGATTACGGACCGGGTCAAGGAACTACGAGTGACTCGTTCCAAGAGATTGCTTTCCTTGTTGAAGAAGGAAAAAATGAAAATCCTGTTCTCCGACGAAAAGCTTTTCAGCATCGATGCTGTGGCCAATAGCCGCACGGACCGGTTCATTTCACCGCAAAAAATGGAGAACTTTCCGGAAAAAGTGAAATTCAAATTTCAAACCAAACATTCGGCTGGTGTCATGATGTTTGGCTTGGTGGCGTCCAACGCTTTGAAAATGCCGCCTGTTTTCATTGGTGCTGAAGTGTATATCGGTATTTTAAAGGACCAAGTGCTTCCCTGGGTGAAGGCCAACTTCTCCGAGGACCAAAACGTTGTCCTACAGCAGGATGGAGCGCCGTGTCACTCGTCCAATCGAACCCAACAATGGTTGAACGATAACATGAAGTTTTGGCCGAAGGATTTGTGGCCCCCTAGCAGTCCAGATCTTAATCCGTTGGATTCTTCGATTTGGGCATATGTTGAAGCACGAGCCTGCAAAACATCACACCCTACGTCCAACTACGTCCGAAAGGCATGCTCTGGCTTCCGGCGTTGGCTCGAGGATGTTATTAATAAAAATGGAGGACACATTGAATAAGTTTGTTTAGGAGGACTTTATAAAGATAACTGCACTCGAAAATGTTGATATTATTGCTTGAATTAGTTGAAAATAGGATTTGAAAGAAATAGAACAAATTTTCGCATTATTTTCTGCCGCACCCTGTAATTCTTTGCTCAATGTTTGATTCCATAGTAAAATTCAAAAACACACTGGAGGTTGATTTGTTTATAGTGCCGTATAAAAATGCTTCGTGGCAGATCAGGCTCAAATTTGACAGGGTAAACGCACAACAGTCCTACCAATCTAAGAAAAAAAAATATTGACGATATGTCATCCGCGGACCGTTTTATTCATAAAGTCTCGTTCATATTTGAGCAGAAGGTATGTATCATATATGCGTCGAACAAAAGAAAAAAAAAAGGAAATCTGCACAATGCAGTAAATTAGTAAATAAAGGTTGAAACACATGGGAAAGTATTTTTTTCAGTTTTTGACGTTGGACTATGTCTTTGTTTTCTATACAGGGGTACACGTTGCGACTACAAAAATTTGGAGTGTCACGAAATATGCTTAGGTTTTGAACGTTAATAACTAATTCATTTCATGACTGATTTTTAAAATCATTACACCAATCGATCTGAAATATTCTTACGCATCAGTTTTAATATTGCAATTGATTGGTTTTTAACATTGAGCTATTTCATACTCTAATTGTTATTTTTGTATTCTCCGTGCGTGGAGTAACAATTAAATATGATGTAGAAGGAGATGTTCGCTCATCACCACGAGGCACCAAGAGTGGACAGTAATGTTTGCTAGAATAAAATATATGAAGAGAAATTGTTGAAAGTTCCGTCCGTGTACGGTAGGTTGGAAATACAATAGAAGTATTGAAAATTGGGCGAAAGGGCATGGGTAAAGTAGTACTCGAACCAAGGACGTTACCAGTGCCTAACATCCCACTGCGGGGTAGATCAAGGCACGGACGAATCCGCCACCTCAATAGGCTAGTAGGAGCTTTTGAAAATAACGTAAATACAAGGTGATGTCTAATAATGTCGATTATTCAGAGTAAATTTACCAAATGCACAGTATAATCCTCGCACAGACTTCATATTTTAGTAACGAACGCATCCTAGGCAGCCTTAAATGATAAATAAGGGGTGCGCCTTCGCATTTTGATTTAATAGTATCAGTATCATTCCAGTTCGAAGAAGCGACACGTACGGTCGTGTTTTTTGCTCTCTCGATTCGAAGTTTTTCCCCCGTTTATCCACTTCGTCCGATTTCTCGCGATTGCGCGTCCGGTTAGTGAACTATCCCAGCATCAGGGAAATTATCGAGACCAACTCCATCTGGTCCACCTGGAGAAGGGTTTCGTCACGCTGGCGGAACTGATGAAAACACGGGCCCTCTTCAACCCCATTGTCGAGTGGGACCGGTGTCGCCCAAGGGAACACGACGTGAAACAATGTGGCAACTGACTTGTATTTGACCATGGAACCCGAAACTGCCACATGAAACCGCGGTGTTGGCAAGTGTGCCGGAGCACACACGACCACGGATTGTGCACCGATGGACGAAAGTACCCATCAAAGTGCGCCAACTGTGGCGCAAATCACGAAGGTAACAACCGAACCTGTCCAAAACGTGCGGAGTTTCTGGCGATCTGCAAGCAGGCGTCCACCATGTCCCGGCCTGGTCAACGCCGTCCACCACCTCGGATGGACCAGGAAAATTTTCCGACGCTTCGGTACCAAGTGCCAAACCTACCGCCGATCCCATTAAATTCCGCCCGTCATCCTCCGTTCAGCATCAGGCTCCTCCTCTAAGCTGGGGCAATCCTAGTTGCAGTACCTCCATGCAACCACCCGCCGATGGACAGCTCTACGACTCGGAGCAAACGGTCGAGTTCGTTCAAGAGCTCTACCACCAACCCCGTTCCTGCCGCTCGAAGGAAGGACGGCTCAAAGCCGCCACATCCCTGACGATGAAGTTCCTGTGCAAGCATAGACCGTAATCGCACCATCAAGCCTGAATTTAGCATCTGCATCCCAGGCTAACGGTTTGTGCGACTTGATCGTTGCGGCTCTGATGGAGGAGTTGCAATCGCCCTGTGCAACAACTGCCACATGCTTCCGAGCTTCCAGCTGCAGTTTATCGAAGCCATCGGAGTTGAGGTCGAATCTGCCGTCGGGCCTATCACCATCATTGCGGCCTATTGTCCCACGCAAGCCAGCACCGCTAACGGTACAAGAACGGTCCTACGGAACGACATTCGCAAGATAACTCGGAGGCAGGGACAGTTTATCATCGCCGGCGACCTAAATGCGAAACACGAAACCTGGGGGAACACCCAGCGGAACCGGAACGGGATTATTTTTGCAGGAAGACCTGGAAGAGGGCCATTACACCGTCCTGGACCCGGATACTCCCACCCGGTTGAAAAGATCCGGGGTCCATTCGACAATCGACATCTTCTTCACCAACATGGGGAACAACATCGCCCAGCCGGTAGTACACCAGGAGCTCAGCTCGGACCACTATCCAGTGGTGGCTAAAGTTGGGTCCTCGGTCAACCAGCATCGGATCATCAGACGGAACCAGCATCGGATCGTGCCAGATGGGAGAGGTTCCAACAACATGTCGACGACACCGTCGATTTTAACATGCACTTCGAGTCAACTGATGATATTTATCGGCAACCGAAGAGCATCAAAAAAGCGCTCTCCCAGACTCGGGAGCAACATGTACCGGTGATTGATCAGGTGAGCAACTCTGCAGCCATTGATAGACCCACTAAAGACTTAATACAGTTGCGAAACGCCATCCGAAGGCAATATCAGCGAACTGGTTTGCAAACGCTTAAAAGTCACTGTAATCGAGTGACGAAAATTATTAAGGCCAGAATGGTGGACCCTAAGAATAACAATTTTGCCGACAAGATCCGCTCTCTCCCAGATTGTGGAAAGCCGTTCTGGAAGTTGACAAAAATTTAAAAAACTAAGCCAAGGCCCATTCCACCGTTGATCCCACAAGACAGCCAAGGCTCTAAGAATCGTTGATAACTCCTGCAGAAAAAGCTGCTGAGATAAGTCAACAGTTCGTCAGCTCCAACAATCTCAGACAAAACATCGTCAGTCTACACGAAACTGTCGTTAGCGCGCTTATTACTACATCCATATAAGCCCCAATGACCTCACAGAGGAGTTGGAGATCTCAGCTGAAGAATTGTTGACTTATATCAAAGGCTCAAAGAACATTAAGGCCCCAGGTTTCGATAACATCATGAACTTGGAGCTCAAGCAATTGAGCCTCTAGTTCTATAACCATCTGGCGATTGTTTTTCAACCAGTGCCTCAGACGTGGCTACATCCCCTCGTGTTGTAAGTCAGCCAAAGTCATCCCCATCCAGAAACCTGGGAAAGATCCTTCATTTTCCAAGAGCTATAGGCCCATCAGCCTTCGCTCAGGAGTATTGAAACTGTTTGAAAAAGCGGTCCACCGTCGGCTTCTCTCGTCTGTCGACGAGCTTAACATCTTGCTCGACGAGCAGTTCGGATTCCGACGTGGTTGCTCAACAGTGCACCAACTTAACCGAGTAACCAACATCCTCAGGCGGAACAAGTCTGTTGCGCAATCATATGTCATGGCACTTCCCGACATTAAGAAGGCCTTTGATAACGTGTGGCATGGCGACCTGCCAAGCTAAACCCCATGTACAAGCTAAAACAATACAATCTTTCCATCTTCCTGGAGAAGATAATAAAATATGATTTGTCGGACATTCCGTATTTCACAGCATAGTGCAGTTTTCATCGGAAAGTGTACTAGGTCCACTTTTGTTCAACCTTTTTACCTCGGACATAATCCCGCTCCCTGAAAATGGATCTCTGTCATTGTTTGCCGATGATACCGCAGTCGTCCACAATGGTAGGATAACAAAAACGCTAACCGCGAAACTGCAGCGAAGCCTGAATGTCCTGTCAAAATACTTCTGAATGGAAGATCTGTATCAAAGCAGCAAAGACCCAGGTCATCCTCTTCCCACACTCCCATTTAATTAGACTTGTTCGGCCTGATGATTGTAAAATATGCCTGAACAACACAGCGGTGGAATGGACCAACTCAGCTGTCTACCTTGGCGTTTCCCTAGACAGTAAGCTGATCTTCAGAGAGCAGGTTGACAAAACTGTCACAAGAGTAACGTTCTGTTGAAACTACTATACCCATTGATCAACAGAAGGTCTACATGATCCCTGAAAAACAAGCTTGCAGTCTACAAACAAATCATACTACTGGTCATCGAAGACGGCATGCTAGTCTGGGAGAGTTGCGCAAAAATACATCACCTGACGCTTCAGCGTGTTTAAAATCCACAGGATGATCTTCTCCGAAGACTGGCCAGCGTCTTGCCGAAATAAAGTTACTCGAAGAGCGATTCAGTGAGTCTATCAATCGGTACAGAGTACGCTGCCTGACATCGAATTACCAGATCATCCGAAATCTGGATCCTCACCCATAGGCTTTTCAAATTGTAGTTGTAGTTGTAGGTTAAGTAGGTTATCAAATTTTAACAAGCATTAGCATTGGGCTAAAACACTTAAAATTGTTATTAAGTATATAAGACAAATAATGAAAATTAAAAAAATGTTTAGAATTTAGTAGTCGGTGCTGTTCGTCTATATTCAACCGTCAAGATCATTATAATAAATTAGTTCTTCCGATCTTTGACCCGGCCTTTTCTCTGCTCTGCGAGTATTGCCTACAAGGGGTTATGGGCACCCCGAAACTGCTTACGGAATTCCCCAGTATTCCGGCGGAATACTTTCAACAATTCCAGTCTTCTGAACTGGAATTTTCAATTCTAAATGTTCCTGGATACGGCGGCCGTATTGCAGGTGTTAACGGAAGACGTTCCGTCAACCAGTCTGTGGAAGTATTTACAAAGAAGTCGGTAGCCAGTCAAACGCTCCTAAGGAAGCAGTTTGTACGACTGTGGGTAAAGAATGGAGCTTCGATGCGATCCCACCTACTGGCATTCGATGATTTGGTGAGGCAGCTGAAAACGGCTGACGTAGAGCTGGCTAGTGGTATCTTGAGTCCCAGCTTTTCATGAGCTTGCCTGACTCATAGAATCCGTTGGTTACGGCACTTGAGAACATCAAGTAAAAGGTCCGGGCGGAAGAGCAGAAACTGCTATTCAACCGGGAGAATCAACGGAGAAAAAACCAGTGGCATTTTCAAGCAACCAGCAAAACAAGTGTGGCGACGAGTTCAAGGACAAGTGCCACAAATGCGGCAAAGTAGGCCACATGAAGAAGGACTGCAAACAGAAAGAAGTCCATGCTGCTACAGGTCGAAATACGGTCTGTTGCATGGTGAGTCGTGATGGAATGATGAAGTCCGATGGCAAAACTATTCAGTGATAACTGGATTCCAGAGCAATAAACCATTTGGTGAACGTCAGGACGTTTTTCGACTTGATCGAGCGCTTGAGGACGGTGATCAACGTTACTAAGGATGACCAAAACACGGTGTGTCGGCGAAAGTGGAAGGCGTGATGAATGAATACAGCAACCATGGCTTGCTTCTGAATGTGCGAAATGTCGGATACCGGTGTGGAGGTGCTGTTTCTGCAGAACAAGGCGGTTCTAAAGAAAGCTGGTGTTGTTGACGTTCAATCTTTACGACCTTTGCATTAAGGTGAGTGAATCCATTTGCAAACGTTGGACAGGTACAGTTTTGGACAAAATAAAGTATTCACCTGATGTTATTAAATTCAAATCACTATAACTTTTTCGGCGTTAGATATTTCAATACAGTTCATAACGATAAAATGTAGTATTTTTAATTCATAAAATTTATACGATATAATTACATTTTTATATTGCATATATTTCTAATAATTTGAAAAAAATGCCAGCATGAGTCGCTTTTCAGCTGGACAAAATAAAGTACGCACTACTAGAACCACTACTGTGCATCTTGGCGTACAGCGTGCAAATGCATTCCTATCCCTCGAACCGCATAGAAACTTCAAAAACACTTGTTTGTTGTTAAATTATCATATCAAGTGCGTTTCAATCCGATAAGATGGGAAAAAACAAATTTCTCTAGATATCCACAAACTCATTGTTACAAACCGTCAAGAGGGCCTTTCAAACAGAGAAATCGCTCGGAAATAGTAATTAAGTGAGGCAGGAGTTCGAAAGGTATGGAAGAAGTACGTGGATCTCGGAAGTGTGGCAGACAGAGCAGGTACAGGAAGGAAACGGAAGACAACAATCAATGATGATCGCCGAAGTGACTAAACCGCCAACCGTAATCAAGGAAAACGTTTACTTGAACATATCCGATCGAACTGTGCGCAGAAGATTACATGAAACAGGTTTTAAGAACAGCTTTGCCCAACGCCGACCTTTGATTCGCAAAGTTAACAGGTTTGTTTCTTTTGCTGTTGTATTTATTTAAGACTAATTATAACTCCTGTAGGATCAAGCGTCTCAACTTTGCCCAAAAGTCGACAAGCTATTAGACTTCTGGAAACAGGTTCTCTGGAGTGATGAGAGCAAGTTCGAGCTCTTTTGTCGTAAACAGAGGGCACGAATCTGGGCAAAACCTGGAGAGAAACTTGCAGATAAAAACAGTCAAGCACGGAGGTGGCAATATCATGGTGTGGGGGTGCTTTGCGGGGTCTGGGGTTGTAAATCTTGTCAAAATAGATAGAATAATAACTGTCGACTCTTACATCAGCATTCTAAAAAGAAATCTTTAGGAGTCGGCACGTAAAGCTGGTTTGCAGAATAAGTTTACTTTTCAACATGATAACGACCCTACCCAAGCAACACCAAACCGTCATAATTAGTTGCAGCAACTTGATTGTGACCTAATTGAGTCAAATTGGAGTAACTTTTACTGGTTTGCAACAAGGGTGCTACTAGGGTAAGCACACCGCCCACAAAACCACTGCCTATTTCCGTGCTTCACGTATCAAAGTATTGGAATGGCCACCTCAAATCCCGAACTTGAATCCTATCGAAAATGTTTGGTCTATTCTGAATCAAAACGTTGAAAAAGGAGACATGACCAACCGTGACAAACTATTCGAAGCTTTGGAGAAGGCCTGGATGAATTTAAAACCTCAACACATCCGAAATCATGTCGAAAGTAAGCCACGACGCCTGCAAGCCGTTATTGAGGCGCAAGGTGGTCATACTAGGTATTGATTTTAGCAATAAAAGTCATGTATTTTTTAAGTGCGTTCTTTATTTTGTCCATAAAAAAACCGAACAATCACCCAATAAACCTTGTTTTTTGTTGAAACTATCACTCTCAAAGCACAAATCAATGCATAGTCCTAAAATACAGAAAGCTCGATTCAAAGTAAATCTGGACGCACCGTTTAATACACCATCGCGTCCCTGGTGGTTGGAACAAAAAACGTTTGACAGGCATTTGTTGATGTTTCATTGACAAAGAAATTGATGACAAGTTTTTTTCGATTGATCGACGCATCTCGAAATTACGGAAAATGGAACTTGAGAAAACAAAATTAATTGTGCACAAATATCTAGAGAATCCTCCGTGGTCTGCCTCAAAAATAGCAAAAGTGCTAAAATTCCCAAATTCAACGGTGTGTCTTGTAATCAAATGTTACAAGGATACTCTGAGTGTGGATAGAGCACAGCGCATCTATCATAAAAGTGGCACTAGGGACAAAGAGCTGAGGAGAAAAGTGTTGAGGTACGTGAAAGGCAACCCAGGTGTCTCCATACGTGATTTGGCAAAAAATACGATTCTAACTTTTCCACGGTTCGAAACATCCTTTCAAGAGAAGGATATAGTAAACCAGTAAACATCCGAATCGCTCCCTGAAACAAAATTTGGTGGCCCAAAACGCGAGCACGATTACTATACGAACGAGTTTTGACGAAATTTGATTGCTTTATTTTAATGGATGAAGAAACATATGTCAAAATGAATTAAAAACAAATCCCCGGAAAAAAAAATTATTTTACAACTGGTCGTGTGGATGTCCCTTCCAGGTATAAATTTATTTTTTTGCTGATATGTTTGCTCGGAGACTAATGATTTGGCAAGGAATCTGCAGTTGTGTAATTAGAACCAAGGTTTTCATCACATCTCGAAGGTTTACATTAAAGAGTGTCTGAATAAGCGGATCTTACCCTTCATTTGGCAACACAAGACCAACGTTATGTTTTGGCGATCTAAGCTACTACTCTAAGGAGGTACTAGAATAGTATGCTGTAAACAATGTTAATTTCGTCGCCAAAGAGATTAATCCTCCGAATTGCCCCGAGTTCAGACCGATCGAAAAATATTGGACATTTGTAAAGCGAAAACTCTGAGAATGCGGTAAAAAAGTGACAAATGCACAACAAATATGTTTAAAGTGGAATAAGTTCGCCGGTACAGTGTCACCAGCGACTGTGCAGATCATGATAGCATCGATCACAAGTAAAGTGCGACAGTTCGTTCGAAACGGTGAAATGTAATAACTTGTTATATATCGTTTGAATAAATATCCTTTTGTTTGACGTTTAGATCAACCGTATATGTTGTTTAATTCTTGAGTTATGATCACTTGAATGCGTCCAAATTTACTTTGAATCGTTTCCGGTATGCGGATTTCAAAGCTGAATGTGGATCAAGGCAGGAATATTGCTTGACAATGCAGAAAAACTTCTTAAAGACAGACTACTTTTCGATCTCCTGACACTCATCTGTGAGAAGTCAACCTTCCAGGTCTGTACCATTCCACACGATGTTGCATTCTGCTCCTCTACTAACTGCTGGCATTCATCGTCAAACCAGTTATTTGTTCGTTTCGGTGGAGTAGTACCTAGTGCCGCTATTGCAGTGCTTTCAATTGCAGTTTGAATATGTTCCCAGCCATCTTCAGCTGTTATGAATATGTGAATATGTTCCCAGCCAAGATCAGCTCGGCACAGCTGCTTTTGTTGATAGGGCTGCTTTCAGCTGTTGTACGTTCCACGGAAACTTCGATTTCACGTAGAAGCTCAATGTTAGGTCGCGGCGTCCGAATTCGACGAGTTTTGTATCGTCGATCAGAACATGATCAGTTTTCTCGGTTATGCTGATGCCGGTTGGGCGGCGGACCTTCAGGGACGATTATCTGTGAGTAGCTGCATTTTCAAGGTCTATGGATGTACCGTACTCTGGAGCAGCGAGAAGCAATCTACTGTATCGTTGTCATCATGCGAAGCTGAGAACGTCGCTCTCAGCGCAGCAAAAGCAGAGGCCGTGTGTACCAGCAGGGTTCTGGAAGACCTACATGTAGGTGAAAACCTGTGAGGATATACGAGTACAACCGAGGTTGCGTTGGTATGGCTAAGAAAAGCAAAAGGACCAAACACATTGACGTGGACGATCGTTGCAGAAGTTATAAGTATATAAGCATGTTTACTAATAAACAGAAGTCTTTAGTCTACCGTCAAAAGCGTTGTAATAAATTATTTCTGCCGATTTGTACCCCGGCCTTTTCTCTGCTCTGCGAGTATAACCTACAGAAAACTCTTTCGTGTCGACAATAATATTACTATCGTGTTCTTGCTTCAACTCTCCATCAGAAACAATCACTATCACTAGGGCCTGTTCATAAACCACGTAGACTCATTTTTAAAAATCTCAGATCCTCCCCCTCGTGGACGTTTCCCCATTATTTTTTTTGAAATTTTGTATGGAGCGTTGATTTTTGTCAAACCCTCCTCCCTCCCCCCGGAAAAGACTACGTGGTTTACAAACAGCCCCCTAGTGATTCCAGCCATATTCATTCGATACAATTTAAACGGTCTATTCAATTGGTTTCGCATTATCATAGTTCCATGAGACACATGCTCATGTGGAGGTACTTTGGCGTTTAGATCCCAGCGCAGAGTTATAAAATACATTTTGTCACAAAGAAATATTTATTCAATATGCATTCTTAAAATGATACGCCCCTAGAGGATAAATCACTCAATTAGTGATGCTTCCACAAGCTGGATACTCTTGTTACTAATTGTTCCTAATTGAATGTCAAGAAGGATATGTGATTAATTAGATACATAGTCAACATCTCAAGCATTGCAATTGAATTTGATTAAAATTAATCACCAACAGAAATAAATAAAATCTATAGTTCTCATCCAAGAGAACGACTCCCTTTTATTTTTCTAGTGCAAATTTGACCATTTCAGGTAGGTCTAACACAAATCTAAACAAAAAGCTACATAGCCCAATAAACAAAGCTCAACTTCGAGCGTCTCGTCTTGCGATTTTCTTAAGAGGAGAATTCTATCCTGTGCTTTGCCTTTTCCGAAACAAAGATTGATTGTCTCTATCAGAAAATGGATCTCATTTATTCGAGCTAAACCCTGATTTGAATTCATCTGAGCTGCTGATTTGGAACCATCTATGCAAGGGTTTTTCGTTTTAGGCATTACGTTTCGATAAAAATCAATCACAAAATGGGTCATGAAATAGAAAAACTTTTAGGAAAACTTAGCTCTGTGGGGTAAAATAGCCAAACAAGCCATCACAAACATTGTATTTGCCAATTAAAAGAGTGACATTGCTACTTCCTTTTGATACACCTACTTTTGATATAGTCTAAATAAAAACGTTATATATCAATGATATTGAAAGACATTTTACCCCACAGACGCCTGTGAAAATGAAATTTAACCCTCGATACAGACTTTCATAAATCAATGTTTCTATCCCTTAACATTTTCGATGGGCTAAACTGAGAATTGTTAATCTTCAAGGTGTTGGGAAGAAGAATGCGTTTGTTTTTATGTTTTTATTCTTGTCAGGGCTTCATAATTCCGGCCTTGCCACTGGTATTATAATTCAGAAGACCAAGCCAAACAAATACCCCTGCTCTTGCTGTGAACGAATAATTAATTTCGATGAACATCACGTTCATGACAGGTTGAATAAGCAATTAAAGGTTACTCAAAACTGAACGACAAATGCTTCCTCTCCAATTGGATAAATGATGCTCTTTCCACCGAAATTAACGTCAATGAAATGTAAAACCTTTAATTCCATTCTCCACAGCTGTCTGCCCAGCATTGAAAAGAAAAGCCTCTTTGTTCAATCTAATGGCATTTCATGTCACCATCGTCCAATCTCGAAAATGCGAAAGTTTACGTTGCCACCCGTGAAGGCATTTTATTGGTCACGCACACAGTCACCGGGATCTTCGCCATTAAGCACACGCGTCCAGTCCCTCAGGTGCTTCAAACACGATGCCTCCTGCCATCATCGTACTCCAAATTGGGCGTGCAGACGACGGCAATATAGATTCCTAAACTCCCCGCTCCAGCCCCTCCATTCGTAGGACAAAAGCGAGGCACCCACAAAACACGATCCATCAAAGTGGCAAATGGCGATCCGCATTGGAGTATAAGGCTGTATTTTTACTAAGGAATAGCATACCACAGTGACAGGTTTGTTCAATCTGACATGGATATTTCTATCCTGTCAGTCAGATTGAACTAAAGTGGCACGGAACAAAATTGAGGTTTGGCTTTCACCGAAGAATGCAACCGCTGATGCTCAATGGGTTTGGAAATTGACGAAGGTTAAGGCATTAGGACCGTTGCGTGAGCCGGCTGAAATTGGATGAGAAAATTTATGATCAAATTGTGAGCAGAATCGAAGAAAGGATACAGGTTGTAAATTTGGAATCTACTAAGATGAGTGTGATCAGATTAATTATTAATGACTACTAGAAGGCATAAAACGAAGGCAAAAACGAATGGAATGTTTCTTTTTATCTTCTTGGATTTGAAAAAGATTTCTTCGGTGAAATTCATACCGAGGACATGTCTTGCAATACATCTAAGCTTCCTTTTATAATGTATCATATTATTAAATCAGAAGCAAAGGCCAACCCAATTTGGGGAAAGCTTTTTTTTACCGGAATACAAATTGTATTCTTTCCAGCTTCATCCTTCTATTTCCATGCACTTTCATGGAAATTATGAGCACATGTGAAGCCTAACTTGATGTAAATTTTTGCTCTTTCGTTCTTAAACGGTCCCGTGTCACGTCTTGGAATTTGAACATATTTGATAAGAAACTGATTCTGAACAAAGAGATCGATGGATGAAGAGCCTGTCACACCCAAGGCAGCTCTTTTGGCGCTTACATCGTTTCAATGTTTCAATGAATACACACAGAAAATATCATGAAAATTAATGTGCTCTGAAATGTTCGAGCTGCAATTTCGACATTAATTTAGGGCATAGAAATGTCGAAATTGATTTTAAACTTACGCCCTTTGCTGCGACTGTACTGAAATTTTATTTCGTAAATGGGGGCGACCCCGGCGTAGTGGTTAACATCCATACCTCTCACGCCAAAGCCACGAGTTCAAATCTCACCCCCGAACAAGTTATGAAAAACACCCAAAGTGGTGTTTCATTAACTACGACGGGAGATGAACCAGCCCGAGGCTGAAAATCTCGATAATACAGAAACTACTAAACTATTTCGTAAATTAGCTTTCACTCGTTTCGTAAACATTGATTTTGTAAATAGAACAAATGTCTTGTATTTTGTATGAAACATTCATATTGCTGTTTATCTGGTAAAATGCTATCATTACACCTGTTTGTATAATGCACGAAATGAATCTCGTGAAGACCGGCCATTCGCTGCTTTTCTTTTATCGTACATATGCCTGATTTTGCAGCGGCTAAGATGGGCGGGAATTATATATATCTCAAAATATAAATTTAAGCGCTGTCGAGAGTTATAAATTCATACTCATTATTCAAGTAACTTCTCACGAGTCACCATGGCCTAGTGAGATCAACCAAGGATTCAGTAGCAGCTCTTTCCAAAAATACAGGATCGAATCCCATGTCCGAAACATTAAAAATCGCTGGACAACTCCACGTGGTTCACTTCTTTAACGTAGGACTATGTTTCTCTTTTGGATACCGGGTGTCATTTCAAAAATTTGAAAAATGATAGCGTTACGCTAAAGTGAAAGGTTTTTGAACGCTAATAACTCTCGTTCAACTGAACACAATGACTTCATTTCATACACCACTTGATTAGAAAAACTTACATTTTTGCATTGAAATTACAATTGAGTGCTATTAGTGTAAGTAGTTAAATTATTAAATTAAAAATGACCTACTTTAACACCCGTCAAATCTCCGTATGAACAGGTTGAAAATATGTTTTTCCCTATCCGGGTCCTCAAAAACGGGTAACAAGTGGTTCAAGTTGTCTTATTCTTTTTATTTCATTTAGTTTCATTCAATGATGATTAGAGAAATAGCCACACTCCTCAGCTGCAAAATTATTTTGCTTTGTTGCCGGCGTCTGATTTTATAACTGAGGCCCGTCCAAGGGTGAGTCGCTTAGCACAATATCCCTTGTGCCCATTTTTTTTTAGTGTGATTCTAAGCGTTACGATGAGTGCCAATAGGAGCCCATGTGTGCCACGGTAATTTGACAGTTCAATCGTTTTGTTTTGGCTACCCCTGGTAACCAGGCGATTGTTTTGTTGAGCTTTGCAAACATTTCCAGTTGATTTGAGTTTCGGTCAAGGTTTTGGTTGTGGTAATCGCGTTTTTGATACTTTTGTGTTGAGACAGCGAATTTTAGCGATAAAGAATAAAAGCTCAAGAGGCTAAGCGCTGGAAGCAAGTGCGAGAATTTCTATAAACTGTCATATTTATTATTAGTCTATCCTCTTTCTCAACAGCTCACGTACGCCTGCGAAAACAATGAACGAGACGCAACTCCACCCTTTGATACCCCCCGGTATTATAACTAAATGTATCAAACCGTATCTTCCATGCGATATTCCCCTGTAATAATATTGATTATTCGATTCTTGTGTGATTATGTTAAGTTGTTAATTGTAACCGTTTAATGTAAAGTGTATTTCATGCATTCCATCATAATCTTCTACAATCCTTTCTTCTTGCATGGTCTCTAATCCGCTCGAACAATTTGGCTTATAATTCTTTGGACCACTCAATGGATCACAAGATATGATATCTGTGTCATTGTGTGAGATACTAGTAGTAATCTCTAACGATGTTCCTCTGTCGGCATTACAAACTGCACTGCAGCATGAGAGTGACTAATTATATGGGGGCGACCCCGGCGTAGTGGTTAGCATCCATACCTCTCACGCCAAAGTCACGAGTTCAAATCTCACCCCCGGACAAGTTACGAAAAACACCCAAAGAAGGTGTTTGAGTGACTACGACGGGAGATGAACCAGCCCGAGGCTGAAAATCTCGATAATAAAGAAACAAACAAACAAACAAACTAATTATATTTAATGTTTAATTTAATTACGATATGTCCGAATATGTTTGACGTCATTCCTTGATGACCATTCTGGCATTCGGAAATTAACATTACTACTATGCCTGGTCAGGCTGTACATGTACCAGTACCCTTCCTTTGATCTTTGCTGAACGGAGTTCCACCAGCTGCAACTTCTTCAAAAAGCCTCTCAGTCATGATCCGCATGTCCTCTTCAATCTCGTGGATCATATCGATGGTTAGCTGAGCCAACGACTGGAGGTAAAGGAGGTTGATGGTTCCATATTCTGCCTCCAATTTGCTCCAAAAATGTGCCTTTAATTATAGCTGCTAAATGATATCAAATCACGACTTATTAATTTAATCGCTTACCTCATTCGTTGTTCCTCTCAAGATTTTGCTTAAACAAACAGGTAGCTCAAAAATTCACTTATAATCATTCTTTTCTAAGACTTATGCCTGTTGCGTGACGAAACAAACAAATCAAAACAACACCATAACAACAGACAACGTCAATTTTCCAGGGCTGCCAGGTTACTTCTTCGAATAGTACAAATGTCAAAAGAGTGCCACTGAGTGCCACACATGTTCTGGTATGGTGTAAGATTTTCTTCTACGGTGTGCCAGGCACACTGTGCTAGGCGACTCACCCCTTGGGCCCGTCCCTTCTTTAGAATTTTGCTTCGTACTGTGTTTTCGTGCCTCTCTTCATTCAGGGCTATGCTATCAACGCTAGTATATAGCACGCAATATGAACCTTTTTTCCACCCGCGGGAGAATTGAAACTGTCATTGTCCAGTATTGTTTACGGTGATGAATGGAGTGATCAGTACCATTGAAGATGGAATTTGAAGCAATTAGCAAGAAAGGAGTGCCGGAAACTTCCGTTTGGAGATATTTTCTCCGTGGAATTCAAAACCGTGGTGTTGCAAAATGTGCTAAGTGTTCCAAAATTATCAAATGCGAAGGTTCGAGTACCTCCGGATTGAAAGAAACATCAATTTGGACAAACGTCCGGCGTCCGATGACGTACTTCAAGACAATCAAACCGCAACGACATCGTCACATCCCAAAAAGATCGTCACACTTCATCAGTATTTTTCCAAATCGTCCCCGCTTGAGGCCGCTTTGGCAAGGATGGCTGCTGAGGACGATATTCCATTCAACACAATTTGCAACTCAGAGGGCATCCGGCTTGGATTATATGCCCGAGGATTTCTAGATATCCCCAAATCACCGGAAGGTATCAGGCTGAAGGTGAAGGCGCACTACATTTTTGTTGTTGGGGGGTACCGAAAGGAGTTTGGTGAAATCAGGAAGCAAGGCCGTAAGATTAGTATCACTTTCGATCCACTTAATTTTTTTTTTTTTTTTTTTTTTTTTTTGTGGGTGTCACAGTGGTAGCAGGCCCTTACTTTTAATCTGCACTGGACCCTTTTATTGGTAAAATTCGCTTCTATGAGCCTCTATTTTAAATCAACACACAGACGTTCCTAGGCTATGGTGCCCATTTGGTCACTGTTTTTATCGTGATGATTCAAATAGTTTTAATAAAATTGATTCGCTCTCATGTATTGTGTATGTTCTTGTCCATGTTGAGTTTTCGTCAGTGTACTGTGTATTTCTGTGTCTTATATGAATAAGACTATTCATAATAATGTGCACGTGGTTATAGTCTGTAATTGTGTTTGATAGATACTGTATTTCTATTTGATTCCTGGATTAAATTGTATTTATTTATAACCAAGTCTCATGTATTCGACATCTCCTTGCAACCCTATAATTGTTTCTGGAGAGCTTACCTGTATGATGTGCAGCCATATACTTACTACCTAAGCCGCATGCAACGCTGGCTGAACAGCTGCTTGAATTCCACAACCGCTCGCGTCCATGCAACCATCATTGCAAAACCGCATGCAGACCAAGGTTATCATGAAAAGGTGAAGAAAAAGACGATTTTAGTATCTGGTGTGTGGAGATTATAGGTGATATTCTCACAACGACTATTTGTTTCTTTGACTGAAAATGACTAACCATGAAGAAAAAAAATTATAATACTTGTTTGGCTAAACCCTAAATTACAGCCTACCCTGCAGCTTGTGATCTAGTTGCTATCCCAAATTTAAATATATTTCATATAAGAACTTATTTTGAAACTTTGAGAAGAACTTGTATAGCTGCTATCTAGCGGGTTTATTTTTTATTTGTTTATCCTTTCTATTAATTTAAAGTGTGATATGAAGGGTAAACTCTCGTTGCCTCGCATTACAACCGATTACAACCGATTTGCCGTCATTGAACTTTATAAACAAGGAGGTGATACGAAAACAACGACCGTATGCTATTGTATATGACTCATCTAACACTGCTACAGATATAAGCCACTTGGATAGGCCTATTCTATAGCTTCTAATGGTGGTTCCTAAGCGGGCCCTCCGCATCCTATCTCAAATAAACATGCTTGTCATCGTCGGGCTGATACCCTGATCATAACATTCACCTCCCTCGAAAATAGTGCAATTACATTCAGTTATTAGAAAATTAGTAAACCAGATATTTTGATTATTCATTCCATAAAACAAATGGATGAACAACAACATAAATTGCCACGAAAATGAAAAGTGTACTTAAAGTCTTCTCCCCCCGATTGAAGGTAAGAAGTCTAAGAGTGAATTGCGGCATATCCCGCCAGTATCACACCCTATGTCAGTGCCTTTATACAAACGTTCCACGACGTGGCAGTAAAAAAAAATGATCAGAGCTCCTGATAATCTCACTACTGGTCAAACTCCCAATCTAGCATGCATGTTTATAGCACGACAGGGATCCCTTTAATTCAAGAGACTATTAAAGCAAAGCTAACCGATATAGAGAAGAATTGTTCTATGACCTCAAGGCTACTCCCTAAGCGGACCCTCCGCGTCCTACTCTTTTCATAAAACCTTAGCCTTTAATTCTTTGTCAGCATCTCTCCTAATTAACACTTTTCGATGACCTTTGTTCAGTTCGAAAGGTCTGATTTCTAGCTTAATAATATGTTGTTAGAGTTAGTGCTTTGATCACGGCTGTAGTATAGACCCCACATTTAAATTATAATATATATTTTAATTGTCTGCACCTGAAACATCAGGACTTATTATTAGTTGCTCACAATCATGATCAAAACACTCACCCTTTTCAATAATGAAGCGAACAATAAGATTATTAATGATAACAACTGTATAGGTATATTTGAAGTTTAATGAATGACAATTAGAGAATAAGCAAAAATGAAAAAAAAAACTGTCAAGCAAATGAAAAGGGCACTTTTTGTCGTTTCCCTCAATTATTTGATATCAAGTATTTGTAGATTGTTCCTAGCTTCGTCTAAGAGTGAATTGCGGTTAAACCCGCCAGTATCACACCTTTTTCAGTGCCTTCAAATAAACGTACTACGACGTGACAATTTAAAGAGAGCATAGTGTGATACTATCACTGCTGATCATGTTCTTGGTCTCCCATGCTGGCCTTTTGCATGAGATTAGCCCTCTCACCTACGACAAGGTGACAACCATGATCTTCGAGAGGGTTGTAGCAGCAACGACAGATGGTGCATCTGTAATGAAGAAAGTCGGAAGATTAATTCCCGCGGATCATCAAGTTTGTCTTGCACACGGGATACGCCTTGTTGTCACGAGTGTGCTTTATTCCCGTAATAAACCAACATACAATCAACGTGCGCTGAGTGGAGAAGGTTTGTTCATTTCAAATTGTTATCTTTATAACTGAACTTCTAGGTAATTTCTCGAATTTTAGGTTCCAACGATGCTGATTCAGACTCTTCTGCCGATAATGAGGATGATGATGACGGTGAGTTCGTGCTAGAAGATGCGGAATGCGATGAAGCGGAATTGCGGCCTGAATACCACGCTACCATTAAGAAGCTCAGTGGAATTGTAAGAACTTTCCGCAAATCACCGGTCAAGAACGACGACCTCCTTCAAAAATACGTCCAGCAGGAGTTTGGAAAAGAGATGCCGTTGGTTAACAACGTCATAACACGATGGAATAGCTTGTTTGACATGCTTAAGAGATTCCACGTCGTCAGGAACGCGGTACAGAAAGCGATGATCGATCTGAAAGGACAAGTAAAGCTGAACATGACCGATAATGAAATGGATTTGGTTCGGGAAATCATAAACGCTCTTGAACCCATCAATGCTGCTGTTGAACAACTGTGCCGGAAAGATTGCTCATTGTACGAAGTGGATGTGGCATTACACTTTATGCTCGTACAACTTTCTTGTCAGGAGACCGCTATCGCCAACGAGTTTTTCGAAGCACTCAAGCAGCGAGTTGCAGAAAGACGCTTTGAATACGCTGACCTTTTCGCGTTTTCGAAGAACACTGCAGTTAAAACGTCAATCAGCAATGCTTTTGGCGTATTTTTCAAAACGTCGAAGACTACTTTGATTAAACAAGCTGCCGAGATACTCAAACGACTAAACGGTGTTGAAACAGATGAACCAATGGATTTGACCGTAGCTCCAACTGCTAATGGAGTAGATGCTGGTGAATACGAGGCTTTGACGATGAAACAGAAATTTTAACGGAGGATGCAGCAGTCAAAGGAAAGCGAGAGTGTTCCTGTAAGTTCGATTACTGAACCAGGATTCGTAAAGATTGTAAGAGAAGAGTTCACTTACTACGACTCAGAAAAGCTGAAAGGAAACTACTTGTCAATGCTTCATGATTCACTAGCAACAGTTCGCCCTACTTCTGTAGACTCAGAAAGAGCGTTCTCTGTTTCTGAAAGCTTCGCTACAAAAATACGATCCCGTATGTCTGACGAAACATTGAATATGCTGTGCGTTTTGAAAGCATATTTCAAAGATAAGGATAAGCCCCAAGACAAGTGTTGAATACATAAAAAGCAATGAATAAAGTTTGAATCGTTACCATCAAATCTTGACTTTTTATTGATTTTAATGATTTTCGAAAAAAAAATCTTCCAGTACCGGTATTTTCCCGGTACTCCCGGTACTGAGGGGTTCAGTACCGTAGTACCAGGACTCGCCAAAAAGGGTCGGTACTAAAAACCCTAGATGATACCATTATTACTTTGAACCAACGCGAACTTCGTGAACCTTGCGGTTATATCCCTGATATAACCCACCACTATTTTTTTTATTTCTATTTCATTTCGAGTCGGTTTAGTAGATCTGTCAATCATTCATGCAACCACCAGAGAGATGTTACTTTTTAAATTGTAACAAAATATTCGTAGCTATTTGTATTTTTTTCGTACAATGCACGAACCATGCAGTTCGGATCTTCAAAATTAACTCCCCTGATGAAGAACTTGCAAGCAACACCCTCGTTACTTCCTAGAACTTCATTTTCCGTCACTCCCATTATGGACCTGTGCTGAAGTGGTCCACTCAAGTTCGCAACAACATGATTTTTTTGGAAGCTCAGTTTTCGCCTCAACACCGGAATGCACGCCTGGGAGCCTCGAGGAAACCCCTTATCCTCTCGTCACAGTCGAGTCACTCCCGCCAGCGTTCTGCAGCCATCCCGGGCCTGTGTATGAGTTTCGAGAAAGGGTCTTCCAACTAGCAATGAGAACTCTTTCCTCCCGGTAACGTTTGTCGCTTCCAGCAACCCAACGCCAGCCATTTTCTGTTCGAACTCGCGTCAACGCTCGTCGCACGAATCGAGCGTTTTCAATGCATCATTTTCTTCGAGCAAGTCTTTAACAGATGTCACAGCACCGAGATGCACGCCTGCAAGCCATATGGAAGCCCCAGATCCCCTGGTCACAGTCGTGCCACTCCTGCCAGCGACCTTCAGCCATCCCGGACCTGTATATGAGTTTGGAGAAGAGGTCTTCCAACCCGTTATCGCAGGCAAGTATGTATGCAATTTGAGCATCTCCCTTCCGATAACATTTGTCGATTCCAGCAACTCAGCACCAATCCAGTATTGTCTATGCACAACGGAAGCCTCAAGAGCATTAGAAAGTGCTTCTTTCGTCACAAACTCTATCTCGACTCAATGTGGAAATCTCGAGCTTCCCCCTTCGAGGTTTGAAGCTGGGCAAAAATCCAATATTTCGGTCTACTGTTAGAACGTGAGAGGCTTACGTACCAAAACCGTTCAGCAACGCTTGCTGCTTACCAGCTGCGACTATGACGTTATTGTTTTTACGGAAACTTGGCTGCGAGAGGATATCAATAGTGCTGAAATATCATCTGACTATGCGTTGTTCCGTTGTGACCGTAGTGCATCAACAAGCCAACATACTCGTGGTGGGGGCGTATTGATTGCAGTAAAAAGCCACCTTCGTTGCGAGGTAATTCCTTTGATGGATTGTGAACTACTTGAGCAAGTCGCAGCTTGCGTAAGATCGATACATCGTTCGCTCTACATCATTGTTGTTTATCCCTTCTGAACTCACACGCGGATCTTTATTCTGCCCATACAAAAGCAGTTCAGCATCTCATAAACAGCGCTAGCGAAACCGATTTCGTTTTGTCAACCTCCCGAACTTGCGATGGCAATTGGACGACGAGGTTAACGGTTACATTCCGTCGAACGTTGTTTCCGAACAAGAACAATTCCTCATCGAAACCATGTTCACTGCGGGCTTACGGCAAGTTAACAGTTTCTTGAACACCAATGGAAGACTCCTTGATCTTGCATTCGCAAGTTTACCGGAACATCTGAATCTGGTCTAACCCCTCACTCCACTTTTACAGATTGACAACCATCACACGCCTTTTGTTTTACTCTTTGACGTGACCGACAATAATTTTGTTACGATAGATGATAATTTCGACAATTTTATATTTGATTTCAACGCGTGTGATTACAGCCAGCTGAAAACAGCATTTGCCGATACCGATTGGAATGCCATCTTGCGGATCGAAACAATTGACGATTCACTGGCAGCCTTTTATGAAAATTTTTATGAAGTCTGCAATGATTTTGTGCCTCGAAAAAGACAATCATTTAAATCAACGTTGAACCAACCGTGGTGGACCTCCTAGCTACGCCATCTCAGAAACATGCTAAGGAAAGCACGACACCGCTTCTTTCTCACAAAGTCCGATAGTGACCGAATCATCCAACGTAATATACAGGTCAGTAATTCTAACCACATACGAGAATTACGTATCAAGGATTCAGGCCAGTGTCAAACAGAACCCATCACGCTTCTGGGATTTTGTGTAGAAACAGAAATCATATTCCTTGCAACGTCAGCTAAAACGATGCTCATGCTAGCTCAAATTCAGAAACAGCTAATCTCTTCGCCATATTCTTCGAGAGTGTGTTCAGCAAAGTGTCGCCTGTACAACGTCAAGACTGCTTCCCTCGCATTCCATCAACCTTCTTATCATCCAATTTTCCCAAAATGAAATCTCGCAAGCCATTGAAGACCTCGACGACAAGAAAGGATCCGGGACAGACGGCATTCCACCAGCGTTTCTGAAAAACTGCTCCACGGAACTAGCAGCACCTGTTGCGTGTTTGTTCAACCAATCGCTACGAGAAGAAACATTCCCGGGGGTTTGGAAAACTGCCTCTATCGTTCCCATTCACAAGTCTGACAACATCAACCAAGTGTCAAATTATCGTGATGTTTCTATACTATGCTGCTTAAGCAAAGTATATGAGAAGCTGATGCACAAGGTGCTGTATACTGTTGCATCACCCTTAATTTCCGCCAGCATGGATTCATGAAACACCGCTCAACAACAACAAATTTGATGTGCCTCATTACCACGCTGTCACGGGAAATAGAAAAGAGAAGGCAAATTGATGCGGTGTATGTTGATTTTGCAAAAGCATTTGACACCGTGCCGCACAGCCTAGTCGTCGATAAACTAAAGCATATTGGCTTTCCGCATTGTATAACGCAGTGAATATTTTCGTATCTATCTGACCGTACCTTGTATGTAATGGTTAACTCAGCACGTTCCAGTTTATTCTGCATGACGTCCGGTGTACCTCAGGGCAGTGTCCTTGGTCCACTGATATTCAACATTTTTGTGAACGATCTGTGTCTGCTTCTCTCCTCGTTTAAGCTTTCGTTTGCCGATGACCTGAAATTTTTTCACGCTATACTGTCCCCGGAAGATTGCACTATTCTACAGACGGACATCAACACCATTTTGATCGTGTGTGGCGATAATGGCATGCGCGTCAACAGCAACAAATGCAAGATCATATCCTTTACCCGCTGTAGTAATCCCGTGCATCACCAGTACAGTATGAATATTGAAACACTGGAGCGTGTTACTTCTAAAGGGCGATACGGTCAAAATTTGGTCAATATCAACTTGACGTATTTCTTTCAATTTTGCATTTAAAAAACCTGAACACCCCTCATTTTGAAGGTGTGTGTGTGTAGAATGTTGCTCCTATTTTGATTTTGGAATTCACTCTTCAGTTGTCAAAATGCCGTCCAAGCAAGAAGAGCAGCGTATCAAAATTTTGCTCGCGCATCGCGAAAATCCGAGCCACTCGCACGCAAAGTTGGCAAAATCGCTAAAAGTTGCCAAATCAACCGTTACAAATGTAATTAAAGTGTTTGGGGAACGTTTGTCGACAGCCAGGAAGTCTGGATCGGGGGGAAATCGAAAACCGGAAGCCGCTGAGACGACAAAGAGAGTTGCCGGTAGTTTCAAGCGAAACCCTAACCTATCTCTCCGAGATGCCGCAAATAAGCTGGGTGTATCGTCTACAACCGTGCATCGAGCCAAAAAACGAGCCGGACTATCGACTTACAAGAAGGTAGTGACTCCAAATCGCGATGATAAACAAAATACGACGGCCAAAGCGCGATCCCGGAGGCTGTACACGACGATGCTGACGAAGTTTGACTGCGTGGTAATGGACGACGAAACCTACGTCAAAGCCAACTACAAGCAGCTTCCGGGACAGGAGTTTTATACGGCAAAAGGAAGGGGAAAGATAGCAGATATTTTCAAGCACACGAAACTGTCAAAGTTCGCAAAGAAATATCTGGTTTGGCAAGCCATCTGTACCTGTGGCTTGAAAAGCAGCATTTTCATAGCTTCCGGGACTGTCAACCAAGAAATTTACGTGAAAGAGTGTTTGAATAAACGTCTGCTGCCTTTCCTGAAGAAACACGGTTGTTCCGTACTGTTTTGGCCGGATTTGGCATCTTGCCATTCCGGTAAAAAGGCCATGGAGTGGTACGCCGCCAACAACGTGCAGGTGGTTCCCAAGGACAAGAACCCTCCCAACACGCCAGAGCTCCGCCCAATTGAGAAATACTGGGCTATTGTCAAGCGGAACCTAAAGAAGACCAAAAAAACTGCTAAGGACGAGCAGCAGTTCAAGGCAAACTGGCTTTCTGCGGCGAAGAAGGTGGACAAGGTGGCTGTACAAAATCTGATGGCAGGGGTCAAGCGTAAGGCCCGGCAATTCGGATTTGGAAAAGCGGAAGCCTAACTGAATATTTTTCCTGAATTTTATACTAATTGAACTTGAAAAAGAAATTTAATTTGATTTTTTAAATAAACGATTTCACCGATTTACACGCGTTTTCCCTTGACCAAATTTTGACCGTATCACCCTTTATCTGCGATCTGGGCCTAACTATCGATGAGAAGCTTAGGTTCAATGGGCATGTTGGGATTACTTCCAAAGCATTTTCTGTTCTTGGCTTCATTCATCAACATGCTTCCGAATTCACAGACATACATGCTTTGAAAAGACTGTACTGCACGCTGGTGCGTAGCACCCTAGAATATGCTTCCCCGGTTTGGTCTCCGTACTACGTAGCGCATATTCTTTCAATTGAACGGGTGCAGAAAAAGTTCGTAAGATTTTCATTGCGGCTATTTCACAAGAACGATCCAAACAATTTCCCTCCCTATTCCGAGCGATGCCAATTGATAGGCTTGGAATTGCTGTCTGCCAGACGCGTGAAAATGCAGAGTTTATTTATATTCGACGTCATTAACGGTGTCATCGACTGTCCTGCGCTTCTTGAGCAGATACCGCTGAACATTCCTTCACGACGCTTTCGGAACTCCAACTTGCTTGCTGTTCCATATAACCGAACCAATTACGGTTACAACAACCCTCTTGACGCTTGTATTCGGTCATTCAATGACATTTCTCACGAATTTGATTTCAACATGTCCAGGAGTATTTTTAAAAACCGAATTATACGAATTGCTTAGTTATATAATAAATAAAAAAAAAAAAAAATTTTTATTATTTTTTTGAAGAACAAGAAAAAAAAAAAAAAAAAAAAAAAAAAAAATAAATATATACCCACAAAAAAAAAAAAAATTTGAAAAAAAAAGGGGGGTCCCCCCCCCAAAAGGGTCAAAAAAAAAAGTATTTAAATTTCGGTCTGTTAATAATATAGTAATTGCTCCGGCTAGAACAGGTAAAGATAAAAGAAGTAATACAGCTGTAATTACAACTGATCATACAAATAAGGGTAATCGATCTAAAGTAATTCCAGCAGATCGTATATTAATAACAGTTGTAATAAAATTTACTGCCCCTAAAATAGAGGAAATTCCAGCTAAATGAAGAGAAAAAATTGTTAAATCTACTGAGGCTCCTGCATGAGCAGTTCCTGAAGAAAGAGGGGGATAAACAGTTCATCCTGTCCCAGACCCATTTTCTACTATACTTCTTGAAAGTAGTAGGGTTAATGAGGGAGGTAGTATTCAAAAACTTATATTATTTATTCGGGGGAAGGCTATATCTGGGGCTCCTAATATTAGAGGAACTAATCAATTTCCGAATCCTCCAATTATAATAGGTATTACTATAAAAAAAATTATAATAAAAGCATGGGCTGTTACAATAACATTATAAACTTGATCATTTCCAATAAATATTCCAGGGTGTCTTAATTCAGTTCGAATTAAGATTCTTAAAGATGTCCCTACTATTCCGGATCAAACTCCGAAAATAAAATATAAAGTTCCAATATCTTTATGATTTGTTGAGAATAGCCATTGTCGCGATTAAATGGCTGAAGATTAGGCGATAAATTGTAAATTTATATATAAGAATAATTCTTTTTAATCAATTAATAATTTTTTTTTTTTTCAAAAAAACCGCGGTTTTTTAAAGGTTGTGTTGTGCCATTAATTACGAAGGTAGCTTTATAAAAAGTACAAATCAGTTTCGTTGCAGAAAAGAACGAATATATTCGTAAGTTCTACCTTTGATTTCGTAATATAAACTGAAATTAATTTTCTTGTGTAATAAACTTTTCAGTTTTCTAACTCTTAACAATGCATAATTTGTTTGTTGAAGGGTGTTAAAGGGTGAGCCGTAATTATTGCGACACTTTTAAGTAATTGGTAAATCGACTATAGCTATCGAAATGATTCAAAAATTTTAAAGTAGTTCAGTATTTGTATTTATTTCAGCTTAAAAACTGCTCCAAAAAATATGGTCGTATCCTGTTTTCAGTAAAAATAATACACAAGTGTTAGAAATTCAAATTTTATTAGATAAACTGTTGCCATTAGAAGTAGCACATTAGGTTAGTGTTATTATTATTCACAATCTAGCGATTGTATGCTAGCTGGCGAATTGGGTCTGCTGCCGAGACATGTTTTCTAAGATGTGCATTCGTCGATACCCAAAGTTCTTCAATTGGTTGAAATTGCTGGCAATTTGGAGGGTTCATGTCTTTTGGAACGAATGATACATTTTTGTTGACACACTCTTTGATGTATATTTCACTGTTCATCGTAGCATTTTTATTTTTATTTTTTTTTATTTTTTTACCATAGAGGTTTTAAACCCCAAGGTACATTCCCCTCTTTGAAAAGAATTTTAATTCTTCTTTTTCATTCTCTAATGCAATGCTTGGGTCATTATTATTTCCTACTTCTTCACGAATATGATCACATTTTCTGCATTGTAATAATACATGCACAACTGTTGATTCGGTTCTGCATACTTCACAATCCTTAGAAACATGTTTGTCGAATAAATGCTCTTTAGTTAGCAGAGTGTGTACAATTCTTAGTATAGTATAGTTGCTCGCGACAATCTTTTCTATCTACCCATTATTCCGTCGATACCTTACATCTTTTTCGAAAAAATGGACGATGGACATTCCAGGCGGCTTTGTAAAGCCTGTCCAAGTTAAATTTCTAACATTTTTCTTACAGAGTATATTTTGAATTATTTCACAGATCGCTGAAACGTTTCACTCATATGACATCTGAAACACTCCACTTTATTTCGTGGTACAATATGTTTACATTCTTGTTACATTCAGTAAAATGGCGTCGAATCAAGTGGAAGTGCGCAAACGCATTTTGTACGAACGGCAGCAAAATCACAATTTATCGGTACGCGATCTTGCCAAGACTCTTAAACTACCGAAAAGTACCGTGCTTTGTGTTTGCAAATCATTTGACCCGCGCTTCCCTAGTAGCACACTTGCTGCCATTTGGTTGAGATAATATAAATATAACTTGCTATGTCATAATCAAGTTACTTGAACTAATTATGATCGTAGTGTGCTACTTGGGTTGACTGTGGATCGAAAGGTTCAAAGTGAAACAAATTGAAAAGTATGCTCCCAACAAATGGACAGCCATTATTGAGCCATTATTGAGAAAAATCAAAATCTTTCTGTGCGAAGTGTGGCTCGCAAAGTGGGGAAGTCAAAATCATACGTACAAAAAGCAAAGTAAAGGCAAGGACTGCAGGTGTACAAAGCGAAAAAGTAAAGTAAAAAGTATTTGACCTATTATACCTTATACTATTCCAGGACGGATTTTGCATAGTGACAGTAGGCCAAACTGTCACTATGCGAAATCCGTTCTGGCTTGGTATAAGCTACAAGAGGTCAAATACGTGCCAAAAACAGCCAATGCACCAAATTGCCCAGGACATCACCCAATAGAGAAGAACTGGGCTCTAGTTAAGCGGAAATTCTTCAAAATTAAGAAGAAAGCAAATGGTACCGATGATTCCAAGAGAAGATAGAGAATCGTCACGGCGGGCTCATCTGAGGATACCGTACGGAACCTGATGGCGGGTGTACCACAGAAAGTCCGAGAATATGACAGAAAGAAGGATTAACATCTGTTAACCAACTGTTTCTAATGTAGATGTAACTCTCTTATTGTGAAATGAACAATCGGTTTTGTTGAATTATGTGATTTTTTTTTGCTGCTATTATTTTGGTGTCCGAAATGTAACATGGACAGGCTTTAATTATCTTGTAATAGGTATCCCACCCAATTGAGATCATCGGCGCGATCAGCAGCTTCGTTTCGAGTAATTCCTGAATGTCCAGGGATCCAGCAAACTATAATATCTTTACCAGAAGTCGCTTCTTCGATTTGTTGAATAAACGGGTGCTTCGACTTCCCTTTATTAAGAGCGAAAATACAGCTTGCGAATTTCTAAGGTTAGGGCAGCTGCTTCAGCGGAAAATACGCTACATTGAGAAGGCAGATTACCTTCCAACATTATGTAAGGCCCAGTTACTCCCAAACCTACCTGATAGTTGTTTTAAGAACCATCAGCATATGACTAAGAGTGTGCTCTTTGGACTATTGGACTATCGTGAACTAGGATCTGTGCGTTTTTGATGTTTTGTCCTTTTTTGAATGACTGTCAAAGTCAAATCTAAATGATATCGTCTATGCGTCGATGCGAGCGCTGTGAGTGGTGGTTTGGCCAACTATTTGTTTTCAAATTAATCGTTTTTTAGGTGGACGATGGGCATCAATTAGAGTGTTACGTCTGTTTGTCTGTGATCGAAACTTCAGACTCATTAAAAAAAACACTGAACAACTCTTCGTGGTTGCGCTTTTTTTTCAATCACATTTTGAGTCTATATAGTAGATGTGTCAATCAATCATGCAACCACCAGAGAGACGTTTCTTATTTATTTGAAACAAAATATGCATAGCTCTTTGTATTGTTCACGTACAATGCACGAATGTTCTTTCTGTATCAACAAATGCTTTGTGCTTTTGACAGTTGCGCGTGTGGCATTGAATACGAAGGCTTCTTAAAAAATACAAATCAGTATCGTTGCATAAAACAAAGAATAGATTCGTTAGTCCTACCAACGATTTTGTAAAATAAACGAAATTCAATTTCCAGTGTGAAAACGCCGATTAAATCCAACAAAAGATAATTAAATGAAACAAACAAAACCAAATTCCTTAAATTCCATGTTGAATAGGCGTTCTACAAAAATACTTCGACTACCTGCTAAACGGACTTACGGCAGTTGGACAGAACCTTAGCCATGACCGATGAGAAGATGGATGTCGGCATGTGCTTCAGGTCTTTCGTGTCCTTGACAAGCATCTGCTCCTTTGTTTTGGGCATGAAATTGTTGGTTAAGTTCGTCCGTTTGAGGTTCTGCTTTTGTTTTATTTTATTTGTCGTCAATCATTTCGTAGACCTTGTCATATGTTTGCTTAAAATCTATGAATTTTTAATCAACTTTTGTCTAGTTTGCCTCAAATAGAAAAACGTTTTAAGTGTATTTTTATTCATTGTTATATCAATCGTTGCACTATGACTAAAATATATACTGGCACTAATTAATGAAAATTTAGCAATGAAAATTCACAAAATTGCCACTAAATTATTAAACACAGTGCCAACGAAAAAATAACAATTCGCACTAGAAAAACATATAATAGCAATAAGAAATTGATAATTCATTTTCAATAATTCAAAAGTGACCGGTAAAACTTTCAAAAATAGCAATGGCAATTAGTATAAACGCAATAATAAACTGATAGTTTTCCGTCATAATAATAAGTTTTAGCGCTATACATGTGACAAAAGTCTTTAAATTTTTCAAAGCTTTCCAATCAAAACCAAACATATTATTTTAATTTTTATTTTTTTATTTTGGATTTTTTATTGCGATTTGTTTGGTTTCAATTGGAAGATTTGAAAAGATTTGAAGACTTTTGTCACATGTATAGCGCTAGAACTTATTATTATGACGGAAAACTATCAGTTTATTATTGCGTTTATACTAATTGCCATTGCTTTTTTTGAAAGTTTTACCGGTCACTTTTGAATTATTGAAAATGAATTATCAATTTTTTACTGCTATTTTATATTCTTCTAGTGCGAATTGTTATTTTTTCGTTGGCACAGTGTTCAATAATGTAGTGGCGATTTCACATATTTTTATTGCTATTTTTGCCATTTTTACCCTGCCGTTGCACTATATGTGTTGAAGCAGGACATCATTCTATTTAAAGGAGCATTTTTGACATAGTTATAAATTTCTATTTCTTAGAGAGCGAGTAGTAGCATGAAAATAAAAAAAATCTAAAATTTCCGGACTGTTTATTCATTGCTTAATAACATCAGCTATGCAAGCAATCATAACGAACTCTCTTCGCCTATGAAGTCCTTCTAAATAAATCAAGAAACATCGCGACTAATATAATGGTAATGGCAGGCGTGTTCGCCCAAAACATTTCTGTTCTTCGCAGCTGTTGGACGTAGGGTGGTCTTCGGTGCAACGTTTATCTTCAGCTGGTTAATTTCCTCCAGTGATATCTTGGCATAATGGGCCTCTGTCAAAGGATATGCTTTTTATAGCGGAATTTAAATGTTGTTTACTAAGGAAGATTGAAAAAGAAGACGGCACCGATGATGTTGTGGTAAGCGTAATTGTCATTCACACCAGGCGGTCTGGTATCATTTCCAGTCAGCGCTGTTGAGACTTTCTGAGACGCAAAAATCTTTGATCGCGTCTTCTTTCGGAAGGGAAGTAATGCCGTTTCTCCCGGCCCATGTGTTGATGGGTTCGATATGTAAGGTCCAGGTCGTTTCCATGGTGTGATGAACCAGCCTCAGGCTGAAAGTCACGTTAATATGAAGCAACAACAATAAAATATAACAGATAACAGCTTGTAAGAGTGTTGCATTTTTTTTAAGTGATCAAATGAAGTATTAGTTCAACATTTTCCAAAAAAATAGTTTTTTTTTTAAGTTTAATGGGCTATGGGTTTAATCAATCCAACTCCTTCAAATATAAACGCTTTAAGATCATATAATTTAGCCGTCTACAAGTCACTTACAAGACGTGGATTCGACTGAGAGTCCTCTATGACCACGAACACCAACGCACCCTTGGAACCACGCTTGGAACCACGAACACCAACGAATGAACCACGAATTGCACAACAAAACGCAAAAATCGGTCGACTACGATGGGCTGGACACGTCTGAAGGATGTCGGACGATAGCTTGGTGGAAATAGTTGTCTAGAATAACTAGTACAAGGCGAAGGTGGATCGCTTAAGCGGAAATTGACACACGGATCTTCCGCAGATTGCGAGGCAGCCATAGACTGTATGAAGCAAGGAACGTCCAGGCCTCTGTCTTATTGGTAAGGTAAGTAAGCGCTTGATTTTTCATATTAATAGAATGCGAATTTTTTTTTTTTTTCAATTTTCATAGCAAAGTCAATGAAAATTCGTTCGCTCAACATAAATGTATCACTAACATATCTAGCACTTGGACTTCTTACCTGACATGTAGTTGGATTGAAATTTTAGAATTTTCATTAAGACCTGCAAAAGTCAATTCAGTTAAAGTAGTTCTTTTTGAGATTTGTTTTGATACAAAAGAAGCATATATATTTTACTCCTTCTTCGTTCATCGACCACCTGATGAGGTGTTGAAAACAGACCTTATTTACGCAGCTTAAG